>JAUCBJ010001380.1:0-67559 GCA_032718475.1 Nemertoderma westbladi | reverse complement strand
CAACCCCAACCCCATCACATCTTTATAAATGTTATTTATATTTATAATCAAGGCCCCTATCGTATACTTTTACTTTGTTTGTTTACAAGTAAAGTATTATTGTAATTAACCCATCGCTTTACGAAATATACTTACTTATGTATAAATATATCGGCCACATATAAATCGGTACATTACTTTGCTATGCAAACTGTTTATGTTAATTAATTGAATTGTACAGTAAATGAATAACTCTTGTGAATTATTCGATATCATAACAATTTGTTTTATAATTTTATTAAATCATTTGTGATTCGCTTGAAGTAAAAATAAATAAACTAAATTATATAGTATATATGATTTCAAAGTGTTTGGGGGTCGTTATAGACCAGTTAGAGTAGTTAGACCAGTTAGAGTAGTTAGACCAGTTAGAGTAGTTAGACCAGTTAGAGTAGTTAGACCAGTTAGAGTAGTTAGACCAGTTAGTGTAGTTAGACCAGTTAGGGGAGTTTGCTCCACAGTTTCCTCGAGTTCTAGAACAGTGCTACTAATATCGAGTTCTAGAACAGTGCTACTAATATCGAGTTCTAGAACAGTGCTACTAATATCGAGTTCTAGAACAGTGCTACTAATCTCGAGTTCTAGAACAGTACTACTAATATCAGGTTCTAGAACAGTGCTACTAACTAATATCGAGTTCTAGAACAGTGCTACTAACTAATATCGAGTTCTAGAACAGTACTACTAATCTTCCGTTTCGTCTGCTGATGTAATAGGTTGCATAGAGTTGGTGGTCATTAGCGAATCCGTACCCGTATGCGTATTCCCAATCCTTACACCAGTAGGAACACATCATGAATTGGTGCCTGGGATTGGTTATTTAATTATTATTTGATTGGACGTTGAAGTCATGTAAGGAATGGAGATAGGGGTCGAACTAGTGTAAGGGTTTTGTTTCACTTTCTGTAGATAGCAGGTAGAGACAAAGTGTTCCAAACGCTGTAAGGAATGGAGAAAATGGGTGAAATCATGTAAGGATTATTATACCAACAGTATTAGAAGAGTATGCAAGCAGCAGCAGGTGACATTAGTTAGTCAGTAGGCCTATAAAATAGCATTGTTGTTATGGTTTATACAGGGTTGCTCTAGTATCTACAGTATAATACAAATAGATTGTAAATGTTGTATGTTTGTCGTAGCTCTATCTCCACCTAAACGCTCCGGTGAATCGCTACGATACTTTGTTTGGTGGTTTATATGTGTATCGGGCGTGGAATAGGAAAGTTACACGTTAATTAATTAATTAATTCTCGAGATAAATAAGAATATGTAAGATCTTAACATGTTGAGCTCAATATCCATTGCCCTCGAACACACTTCAGTCAATTATTATTAGACGTCGGTGTGCAAATCAACCAGAATTTGTCATTGATTGCTTATTATTTGTAACCCAGAATCAATGCTCTACTGTGCCATTCAGCTGAATGGATTTGAGCGATTGCCAAGTTATAGAGTGGGATCTCTCTCGCAAATAACATTTTACCCAGCTGATAGCTCCTTTCACAGAATACAACACAAACTCTTGCCCTGGATTCAATGAAATTGAATGTCTATTACAGTAAGTTCTTGGGAAATCTGGCCTCCTGAATGACTTTTTAGTTATACAGTAGTGTACATGTGCAGTTGAGCGCTTAAAAAATTACCTTTTTAATAATTTATTGTGAACACATTATTATATTGTTAGTTTTGCTAGTGCTGAAACAATTGGAACATTGACTACTAGGGTCTAGGGATACATTCCTTTTGTCACAGAGTTCAAGTGTTAGACTGTAGGTGTCTATTTGCTATTCGTGTGCAGCCAACTGCACTAGCGCGCCGACGAGTAGCTCTTACAACAGGAAGTAAACAGATGCCTGCTGGCCGACCTGATGGTACTTGATATGTCTCAACGCGTTAAAAAGCGCCGTAGAAACCTGTCGATGAACATAAATGTAAATCGAACAAATACTAAACATTTGAAAATTAAGAGTTTATTTCATTGGAATATTTATGTTTACAAATTGTAAAATGCTTTTAAATTTATGTACATCAAATGAATAAATTTCAATAGTAAATACTATCAATAAAACTAGCTACTCTATTACTTTACTTTACTTTTATTACTCTTCAGGTCAGGTCAGGTCCCCAGATCCTGCTACCACTATGGCAGTAATGTGGTACTACCTGTAGCTATCAGCCCAGTAGGGCAGGCCCGATAAGCATAGCCTATTCATTATTTAGTTGATCAAGAGTGGGTTGGTTCAGCCCCGTCAACTAAATAAGTCATTGAGGGCTATAACGCCTAGGGCACCATTGAAGGCAAAGGCTTGATACGCATCTGCATTAGAGATGATACAAGCCCCGCCCTGTCTATACTGGATGCTCCTCTACCAGAGTTAGGTAACCTAACCCAGGAGGCACACTTGGTTCAGGGTGTAACAAAAGGATCCCTACAGTCGGCAGCAGGGCTGTAGGCCATGGATAGGCGGAAGGTAATCAACCAACGGCTAGACATGCTGACAAGGTCGGCGGAAGGTAATCAACCAACGGCGACCTACTGCGAAGACGCTTGTAGGAGTTGCGACCACAAGCGGTTTACTCCCGCAACTGAAAGATATGAGTATGAGAACCCTCCAGGAGAAATACCGGCTCGGTCGTCGCCCGGGTCAACAAGGACCGCGTCCCTCAGTGGTACACCAGGCTGGGGTCGATAAATTGGCTACTGGAACAGAAGACAGAGAAGAAAGAAGAACCAACCTGTTGAAATGTAAAAAGACACTAAAGATTGCTACAATGAACGCACGCACGCTGAAAGCACAGAGCAAACAGGGTGACATGGTCGCTCTGGCAATGGAATATAACATCGACATCATCTGCATCCAAGAACATCGGATTTGTCATGAAGACACTGCCATGAAGTACAATGACATTGGAAATGGATGGACGTTAGTAACAAGCTCAGCAGTAAGAAACTCGGCCAATGCATCAATTGGTGGAGTAGGAATTCTGCTAAGCCCATTTGCACTTAAGACCCTAAACAACATCGAATCTATAAATTCCAGGGTTATGATCGCAACATTTGATGGGAATCCCAAGACAACAGTTATATGTTGCTACAGTCCAACCAATGCATCAGAGCCAGAACAAGCAGTCAAGTTTTATGAAGAACTGACTGGACTTATTAAGGACATCCCGAAACACAATGTTAAAGTCATTGCTGGTGACCTGAATGCGCAAATTGGCCCAGAAGACATCAAGGGTTACACCTATAACACCAGTTCTAACAGAAATGGGTACTTACTTTTAGACCTAATGGAAGAATGTGAATTGATACCAACAAACAACACATTCGAAAAGAGTAAGGGGAAGCTATGGACCTTTCAATACCCTAATGGAACCAAAGCACAACTGGATTACATCCTTATAAACAAAAAGTGGAGAAATAGCATGATCAACTGCGAGGCATACAGCTCGTTCAACCTAATTGGTTCGGACCACAGAATTGTGACTGCAGAGATCAGACTCAGTTTGAGAGCCAGCAAACCCAGGACAAGCAAGCAAATCAACTATGACTGGGAGAAACTCAGAACTGACAATGCTGTAAAGGATGCTTATACAGTAGAAGTTCAAAACCGCTTTGAAGCACTTCAGTCAATGGATGAAGACCAATCCACCGATTCAATATACCAGAATATAATAACAGCCCACAAGGAATCAGCTAAGAGGCATATCCCCCAGAAACCTAAACGAAAACAGTATGTGCCATGGCAAAACTCTGAGGTTACTTGTAAGAGAGAAGATCTTAAGATAGCCTACAAAGTTAAAACCGAACAACCAACAACCGAAAACATTAACAAGGTTGAGAAAGCTAAGGACGATCTTAAATTGGCCTACAACATCAGCCAGGAAAAGTACATACAGGATAAAACTGAAGCAATTACAACTGCTCACATACAGCAACAATCAAGACTTACCTGGCAAACTGTAAATGAGGTATCTGGTCGGAAAAGTTGTGCAAAGGGGCGCCTCAAAGCCGATAGTCCTGAAGAACGTGTTGGGAAGTGGAAAAATCACTTCAGCAACTTGCTTGGGCAGCCACCAAACATCGAGGTCAGCCCTACAAGGAAAATATATGACAAGACACTACCTATAGAAACAGGGGACTTCACACCTGCCGAACTCCAAAGAAGCATTAAAAGCATGTCCAATAATAAAGCGAGTGGATTAGATGAAATCCCAGCGGAGGTATGGAAAACCGGAGTGCTAAATAGACCATTATTGAATGTTTGCAACCGGATGTTAAAAGGGGAAAAGCCACCACCAATTTGGACTAAAGGTCAACTAAAGCCTCTCCCCAAGAAAGGAGACCTCGGCATACCAACAAACTATCGTGGGATCTGTCTGCTTGTGGTAGCTGCCAAAATATACAATAAAATGATTCTATATAGGATTAGGCCTCACATAGAGAAACTACTGCGTAAGAGCCAAAACGGATTTCGACCAAGTAGATCAACAATAGCTCAGATACTTGCACTACGGAGACTGATTGAAGGAATTAAGTCAAAGAATCTTCCCGCAGTCATGACTTTTGTGGACTTCAAGAAGGCATTCGACTCCATCCATAGAGGTAAAATGCTTGAAATCCTAAGAGCTTATGGAATACCAGAAATAATTGTTGCTGGCATTGGATTGTTATATTGTGACACAGAAGCGCAGGTACTCTCACCAGATGGTGAAACTGAGTTTTTCTCAATCCTGGCTGGCGTACTGCAAGGTGACACATTAGCACCATTACTATTTGTAATTGTGCTGGATTACGCAATGAGGACGGCCACAAAGGGTGAAGATCTGGGATTCACACTTCAAGAACGCAGAAGTAGTAGATATCCGGCAACTACAGTCACAGACACCGACTTTGCGGATGACATCGCCCTGCTCTCTAATACGCTAGCAGATGCACAGCTTCTACTAAATAAAGTGGAGAGGGCTGCTAAGGAGGTTGGATTGCATATAAATGCTACCAAGACCGAATTCATGACCTTTAATGTTGATGGAAACTTGACAACCATTGATAATAATCAACTAAGGAAGGTCGATGACTTCCAGTACCTTGGATCATGGATAGAGAGTAGCAAAAAGGACATAGAAGTTAGGAAAGCAAAGGCTTGCGTAGCTCTATCAAAAATGGATACCATCTGGAAATCAGATCTCTCCAGGCACCTGAAGACTAAGTTCTTTCGAGCCACAGTGGAAAGTGTATTTTTATACGGCGGTGAGACCTGGACACTGACTAAATCACTTGAACAACGAATTGATGGTTGCTACACAAGACTACTAAGGGCAGCCCTAAACATCAGCTGGAGACAACACATGACAAACGCCGAGCTTTATGGTACAATACCACCTGTATCCACCACCCTCCGTGAACGCAGATTAAGATTCAGTGGACACTGCTGGCGAAGTAAAGACGAGGTCATACCAGATCTACTTCTCTGGCAACCAACTCATGGAAAGCGTAGTCGTGGACGACCTGCCATAACATATATAGATCAACTTGAAAGGGATACTGAACTTGGGAGAAACGAAATTGCGACAACTATGGAGAATCGGGAAGCCTGGAAGGATCTCATTTCCACTGTCCGAGTTCGCTCGACCTAGTAGTAGTACTCTATTACTACAATCTAATGATCTGTAAAACGATTCCTTATACAACGTTATCACTGATTATACAGTGTATACTGTATTATTGTTATTCGTATATATTTGTACTGTTATCTGACAATGAACCGTTTAATAGGCAGATAATCCTTACATGATTTCACCCAATTTCTCCATTCCTTACAGCGTTTGGAACACTTTCTACCTGCTAACTGAGTATAAACTCTTTACACTAGTTCGACCCCCTCACTCCATTCCTTACATGATTTCAACGTCCAATCAAAATATAGCTCATTAACCAATCCCAAGCGTCAATTCAAGATGTGTTCCTACTAGTGTAAGGATTGGGAATACGCCGTATGCGTATTACAATATATTAGTTATAATATTAGTTGGCACACTGGGAAGAGTTATTCAGCTGGCGGGATAATACATTACAAACTTGTGTACGCCTAGTATACTACAATAACATACAGTACTATTAGTTGGCACATTGGGAAGGGTTATTCAGCTGGCGGGATAATACATTACAAACTTGTGTAGGCCTAGTATACTACAATAATATACTATTAGTTGGCACACTGGGAAGAGTTATTCAGCTGGCGGGATAATACATTACAAACTTGTGTAGGCCTAGTATACTACAATAACATACTATTAGTTGGCACATTGGGAAGAGTTATTCAGCTGGCGGGATAATACATTACAAACTTGTGTACGCCTAGTATACTACAATAACATACAGTACTATTAGTTGGCACATTGGGAAGAGTTATTCAGCTGGCGGGATAATACATTACAAACTTGTGTAGGCCTAGTATACTACAATAACATACTATTAGTTGGCACATTGGGAAGAGTTATTCAGCTGGCGGGATAATACTGTACATTACAAACGTGTGTAGGCCTAGTACTACAATAATATACTATTAGTTGGCACATTGGGAAGAGTTATTCAGCTGGCGGGATAATACATTACATGTTCGTGGGGCGTCGCGCAGCACGCGAACTTGAGCAAGTTCGCAAGTTCGAATTGATATGGAGTCAAAAGTTCGAGAGGTATTTGCCCGTAACGTTAAAAAATAATGGAACTTTTTCTCTAGTATGCCCATACAAAATTTAGTTGAAAATGGTTAAAATTTTCAAAAGTTATTTACGAATGAATTTTTCATTACAGATGGACAGACAGACGGCATAACAATTTTGCCCTATTTACTAACTATAATTGTGCGCTAAGGCTCGCCCTGACTGCGTGGCTCGCCCCACAAACTAACAGTTGATATTTGATTACTTGTCTGGGATAGAGTGAGAGAGTAATATACATGCCCCATGTTTATTGACGCAAGAGGAACACGTTCGTGGGGACTTCGCGCAGCACGAGAGTGCATGCATACGTACAAATTTTGGTTTAATTTAATCTGCAATTGCCCGACTTATTTCGGTTTTTATAAAAAGTCTGAACTGCAATTGCCCGACTTATTTCGGTTTTTATAAAAAGTCTGAAACCACCGGTACCGACTGACCTATTTTTAGTAACTTCAGATACTTTCCAAACTTTTAATGGACTGCATACGTACAAGTTTGGTTTAATTCATCATTTGATTGAACGACTTATTTCAGTTTTTATCAAAAGTCTGAAACTACCGGTACCGAGTGTCCGACAGTCTTATTTTGATAAAAACTCAGATTATTTCTAAATTTCTAATAGACTGCATGCATAATGTAATAAAAGTTGGTTTAATTCTAGTAATTATTGTTGGCTTTAAAAAAATTTAATATAAAAAACGTGCAAAATAAGTTTCGCCAGAGATATGATTCGAACCAGCGCGAGAAGATCCATTGGATGGATAGTCCAACGCCTTATCCACTCAGCCAACACCGCTCGAGGTAACGAGCTGGCCAATGAAGGTATTAAAGTTTTATACTGCAATTTCATAATCACTACTGATAAGTACAACAGTAGGCCTAGCGTACCGGTAGGCCTATGTCATTACTTCGGAGTCTCTAGCGGATCCCCAATTAAATGTCTTAACTTTTCAATTTCGTAAAAGATAGACTTCATAATTCTCTACAAGCAACCAAAATTTCAGCTCAGGAAAATGAGGCGTTCCCGAGAAATTTAACATTTTCTAAAAACCACATAATCTGTCGTAGCTGACGTCAGACTGCATGATTTTTCACCAAACTTTACAAACTTTCTAAACTTTCTCTCTACTACTTACCTACTAAGTTTGGTTCAATTCCGAACGAGCGATGCCGAGAAATTCGCGTTCAAACATTTACCAGACAGACGGACGGACGGACAGACAGACAGACGGACATGCCCCATTTGCCCTATATGAACCGTATGCCAAGGCTCGCCGACTACGTGTCTCGCCCCACATAAATAATTATTATAACAGCACCAGAAATGCAATACAATAATCTGATATTCTCTTATTACATTCAAAGAAAGAAAACACTCACACGTCCAAAAATACAAGTAACACTTCTATAATACATCGATAAAAGATTGAATATTAAATCCTATAAATTCATGAAATAGCAAAATTTTTATGAAAATACTCTTATTAAACCTTAGATTGTCACCTATAAATTTCCTGATATTAAACCGTAATTTGTGACCTATAAATTTACTGACTATCAATATTCCTTTAAAATCTGATAAATGAAATTACATAATCGGGCTGAGTTCTGATGAATGAAAAGTACAGGTAACGTCGGGCAGCTGTGATGGAGAATTCTGGGAATTTTTCTCGTACGTGGTGTGTAGTTGGGCAAAAATATATAACATGGCTCTCATCCTGAGTAGATTTCATTCGCACGCGCACACCCGTAGTTCCCTTGGTATGCAGCTCCAGCGACCAGTCTCCACCCGTAGTTCCCTTGGTATGCAGCTCCAGCGACCAGTCTCCACCCGTAGCTCCCTTGGTATGCAGCTCCAGCGACCAGTCTCCACCCGTAGCTCCCTTGGTATGCGACTCCAGCGACTAGTCTCCACCCGTAGCTCCCTCGGTATGCGACTCCAGCGACCAGTCTCCACCCGTAGCTCCCTTGGTATGCGGCTCCAGCGACCAGTCTCCACCCGTAGCTCCCTTGGTATGCGACTCCAGCGACTAGTCTCCACCCGTAGCTCCCTCGGTATGCGGCTCCAGCGACCAGTCTCCACCCGTAGCTCCCTCGGTATGCGGCTCCAGCGACCAGTCTCCACCCGTAGCTCCCTCGGTATGCGGCTCCAGCGACCAGTCTCCACCTGTAGCTCCCTCGGTATGCGGCTCCAGCGACCAGTCTCCACCCGTAGCTCCCTTGGTATGCGGCTCCAGCGACCAGTCTCCACCCGTAGCTCCCTCAGTATGCGACTCCAGCGACCAGTCTCCACCCGTAGCTCCCTTGGTATGCGGCTCCAGCGACCAGTCTCCACCCATAGCTCCCTCAGTATGCGGCTCCAGCGACCAGTCTCCACCCATAGCTCCCTCAGTATGCGGCTCCAGCGACCAGTCTCCACCCGTAGCTCCCTCGGTATGTGGCTCCAGCGACCAGTCTCCACCCGTAGCTCCCTTGGTATGCGGCTCCAGCGACCAGTCTCCACCCATAGCTCCCTCAGTATGCGGCTCCAGCGACCAGTCTCCACCCGTACCTCCCTCGGTATGCGGCTCCAGCGACCAGTCTCCACCCGTAGCTCCCTTGGTATGCGGCTCCAGCGACCAGTCTCCACCCGTAGCTCCCTCAGTATGTGGGTCCAGAGACCAGTCTCCACCCGTAGCTCCCTCAGTATGCGACTCCAGCGACCAACGTCTCCACCCGTAGCTCCCTTGGTATGCGGGTCCAGCGACCAGTCTCCACCCGTAGCTCCCTCAGTATGCGGGTCCAGCGACCAGTCTCCACCCGTAGCTCCCTCAGTATGCGACTCCAGCGACCAACGTCTCCACCCGTAGCTCCCTTGGTATGCGGCTCCAGCGACCAGTCTCCACCCATAGCTACATCGGTATGCGGCTCCAGCGACTAGTCTCCACCCGTAGCTCCCTTGGTATGCGGCTCCAGCGACCAGTCTCCACCCGTAGCTCCCTCGGTATGCGGCTCCAGCGACTAGTCTCCACCCGTAGCTCCCTTGGTATGCGGCTCCAGTGACCAGTCTCCACCCGTAGCTTCCTCGGTATGCGGCTCCAGCGACCAGTCTCCACCCATAGCTCCCTTGGTATGCGGCTCCAGCGACCAGTCTCCACCCGTAGCTCCCTCAGTATGCGACTCCAGCGACCAGTCTCCACCCGTAGCTCCCTTGGTATGCGGCTCCAGCGACCAGTCTCCACCCGTAGCTCCCTCAGTATGCGACTCCAGCGACCAGTCTCCACCCGTAGCTCCCTCAGTATGCGGCTCCAGCGACCAGTCTCCACCCATAGCTCCCTCAGTATGCGGCTCCAGCGACCAGTCTCCACCCGTAGCTCCCTCAGTATGCGACTCCAGCGACCAACGTCTCCACCCGTAGCTCCCTTGGTATGCGGCTCCAGCGACCAGTCTCCACCCGTAGCTCCCTCAGTATGCGGGTCCAGCGACCAGTCTCCACCCGTAGCTCCCCCAGTATGCGACTCCAGCGTCCAGTCTCCACCCACAGACCATGAGACATTAGTCTGAGTCGGGCGAAGAAGTCCAGGCGGTGGTCATCGGGAATACAGAGTTTGCTACTGGTGTAAATACGGTGAGCACCAAGTTCGGGATTAAAATTAACGTACGTACGATATTTAGTACTTGTATCTGGTTTACCCAAAATACGTTCCTTTACTTTACAACTACCGTGAGGGTTGTGCCCCATACGATATCCCGGTGTATTTTTTCCCTTGCACATCCTAAATAGCTCGTGGAACGGGGTTTCCGCTTCCTGATTGACCAAGAATTTCTTCACGGCATGTTTTCTAAATTCCAAAATCTTATCCGCCAGAGGCACAAACCCTGCTTCCACAATGCACAAATCAATTGGTGTACGTTCCCGCACCCCTAATAATGAACGATTTCTAGATCACCAAAAACATAGATTGTTTGTTTGATTTATTGCCATTTACCACGAAAAATTTGTTTTTTTTAGGTTTATCTGCATACCAGACTAATCACAGAAATTCAATAATTTATTAAACTTAGCGATACAATTATCTCTAGTCGTTGCTAGGATGACAGTATCATCCATTAGTAACACAACGTGTAATAGCCCGAGAAACCTTTAAATAGAAAGAAAGAAAAAATACAGAAATTTAGCAAGTAATATAACACTTCTCTGCAGTTTGGGCCTATCCATTCAATCAATAGTAGTAGCTTACTAGGCCCTCATGAGCACCAGCAGATGGTGTTTCTAATGTATCATTGAGTCTATTGGAATTTTCGTGTTATGGGGCTATTTATCTAAATAAATAAAAGACACTTTAATAAATGTTTCCGAAACTTTTATTCCACATCCTGGGGTTGAACTGCGTCGATTGATAAAACTTCACCCGATATAGATACATACATACATACATACTGTATTGAATACTTTTACAGTATCGGTCTTCTAATTATAAAGTAAACTTATTGAAGGTCAATAATTATGTACCGCCTTCATGTTGATTAACTCGTAGAGAGCATAATAAAGGTCATTGATGTGATGTACATTGTTGATATATAGTTATTATTTTGAGTGTAACTTGAACGAAGACGTGGACAGTTGAACAATCGTCTGCAGCTAGAGAGCTTTTCCGCGGTGCGCCCGGACCGCCAGCTAGTAAAGTTGTACAAGTATATAAGGTTCTATAACCTTATGGAATAGAATATAAAGGCCAATTCTGTGACGGTTATTTCCACACCTTTTCCGCTGTGCTGGCTGGTTTAGAACTTTGAGAGGCTCCGTCTTGTGGAAAAGTCGAAATCGAATTAGTAAAAAATATAAAACGACTTACGGGATTCTCTTAGGGGATTCTACAACGAACACTGAGTCATTAGAGGCTAAAACCGGGTTACTGACATTATGTCGGGTTTTAGTTTCTGTTAAATTGAAAGCATTTCAATGACAATGAACTTATGTTAAAAAAGGTTGTAAAAATTCACAATTAGGAATGAAAAACATTTTATTATTTATGCGGATAATTATTATTATTTATTACAAAAGTTAAATCACCTTACTGTAAATGAATAGAATCTAAATGTTAAAATAAATAAATAGAATTTGTAATGATTAAAATTAAATAATTAATATGGCCAAAGGCAATGGTGGTGCCAACAATTTATTTTTATATTTCGTAATAAAACTAATAAAACTACATACAAACTTGTTGCAAAATACTTTACAGTGTTACAACATGTACCAACCCAACACTGTAAAGTGTTTAGACACAAATATGTAAATAGTTACAATGAAAGGAAAATGGCTATTCTATAAAAACATAATGACACATAATCTATAACAATAGTAAGATATATAGAATAGTGTTAGACTTAGTTAAATTGGGATGATTTTCTGGGAAAATTAAACCTGCGTTTTTCCGATTCAACTTCATAAGACACACAATGGGTTCATGGCGTCCTTGTCACCAAATATAATATATTAGGTTTATGCAGGTCTAGTTTGTATTATAATACTCTAACTGGTGGTAAATTGTTGACACACATTGATTTGGTCTAATAAATAAATATTTAATATGGAAAGTCAAATTAATACAGAATGAAAGGTGAAATGCTTCCTGATTAGCGCGGTAACTACTATATAGCCTCTGCGGTTGGCACCACTATGGGCTCCCGTTCTAGTGGACTACCTTCTTCCCCACCCACCTTCCGCCATCTCAGTACCGAAACCCCACAGAGGAGCGCGGAGGCAAGAAACACCACCCAGGAGGCGGTCTCAGCTGCAGAGAGATGCGAGTAGAAAGCCGTGTCCGCAAGGAAGTCGGGTTGGTTGAAGTAGTGCACCTTTTCTGGGTCGAGTCGACTGCATGAGTAAAGAGAAGGCGGGTTGCTAGTAGGGACGGCGTCGAAGCCGGTGCACCAGTCCCTAAACCCCACGCTAACTACACACGCTCCTATAAACAGAAGCACAGACGCGAAACCGTGGATAATAACGTAGCCTAGTAACCCCTTACTAACCCAAGTCTGTTTATGTTTGTGGAATAGGAATAATGCGACGAAAGTAAACCCAAAAACAACGCAGTAGAACATATAAACTACAGATACACTAATAACAAAGTCACAAGACGATTGACTACCATAGTCGTTGACTATAAGTGTTGTAGAGTCCAACCATTCTACCGTTCCGTATAAAATACATTGGCCGTTCCATTCAGATTTGGTGAGAGCCACGGGGATAGAAATAGCTAAACTCGTTAGGCCTCCAGCGAAGTAGAGAGCAGTTTGGCTGAGAAATAACACGTCGTAAAGGAAAGACATCGCGTTCAGGTTTTATAGGAAGTGTGGAGGGACAACCTAAGCTGGTATGGCAGTAGGTACGGTACTATGTACCGGTACAGCGGTAGGCTACTCTGCTACAGTAATACTTACTGCTGTACTGTCTGACTGTAACTGACACATGAGGGAGGAGTCCCCATACAGATGCATCATCGACCAATCAAAATTGCTACCCATCCACTTCTATTTGATTAGAAATTGGTCCTCTCCTACTATAGGCAGACTTGTTTAGTCCATACTCATTTAAGATTTTTGGTTTTCAAGCTTAAGGTTCACATCTTAAGGTTTAGTCTAAGGCAGATGTCCATTGGCTCTGCTGGCCTTGGAGTTACTTAGTCAATGGTCCCTAAGGGAGGTTACGCTGTACAGTAGATATGTAGTAAAGTAATACGTACAGTATGTATGTGTTGTGTAGTAGACAAGAGGAGTCCTGAAATCTACCATAAGTAATAATGTAAATGAGTTGCACTCAAGGCGTGCTGTTTATACGTACTATATAGTACGCCTTGGTTGCACTACACTACTTATACAATTGCAAGGGAGTTCAAGAGTTAAGATAAACGTACAACAACCCCCTTTCCGAGTATTACGCTAATAAGTGTTACACTCTCCTAGCAGACTCGGCAACATGTCACAATGCGTATCGCCACCACTGCGAAAAATAAATTACTTATCATCCCACATGAATTAACAGACCCTTATGCCTTATGAGTTTAGTGTAACAAACTTAACCTCTTGGCATATTAATAATAATTATTATATGTATTACGCCCATGTGAAGAATAAAAGGATTTCACTTTTCGGTTGACTTTTTATTGGAATTTTATATATGAAGATTTTTTATTTTTTTAAATTTATCTTTATAGGTGTTTTATAGCGCTTATTTCTGTCTTATATAACCTGTACGTGTACATATACTAACTTGTTTATTGTTTGGGTTAGATGCAGCCCTTCTGTAACCTGTGTTTTTGGTGAAATCCAGGTATTCTTCACATGGGGGTAACTGCAAAGTGGGCCATGTATTAGAACCATGGAAAGTGGAAAAATTGCAAGATCTATCAATTTCGCACAATAAATAAATTAAATAATTAAAAGTTTGACGTCCGAATAAAAACAGATTACCATAGCAACCCACAGATTACCCCTCTAGCAACCCACTTTACCTCTTTAGCAACCCACTTGTTGAGGCTCCAGATTACCCCTTTAGCAACCCACTTGTTGAGGCTCAAAGTTTTGGCTGGGCCAGTCTGGAAGGTGATAGCTTGAGCAACTCCCCCGCAGACACAATAAGCTCTGTCGGGTTAGTGTAATTTTGTTCGAGCATATTTTATGGTGAAATCTGTGCAGTGCTTGTTGTCACAATGCGTCATTGGTTATTAGACTATGTCCACTTTCTAGAAGTGAAGTATTATTATTTATAATAATAATCTAATAGTTTTAACCAACGCGCGCTGTATCGAAATGCCAAGGAAATTATAAGGCGAGTACTCGGAGTTCCGTATTCCGCTTACCATCGGTATCGATCCGGCATACTCGGTGTTCTGTATTCCGTCTACCATCGGTATCGATCCGGCGTACTCGGTGTTCCGTATTCTGTCTACCATCGGTATCGATCCGGCATACTCGGTGTTCCGTATTCCGTCTACCATCGGTATCGATCCGGCGTACTCGGTGTTCCGTATTCCGCTTACCATCGGTATCGATCCGGCATACTCGGAGTTCCGTATTCCGATTACCATCGGTATCGATCCGGCGTACTCGGTGTTCCGTATTCCATCTACCATCAGTATCGATCCGGCGTACTCGGTGTTCCATATTCCGCCTACCATCGGTATCGATCCGGCGTACTCGGTGTTCCGTATTCCGCCTACCATCGGTATCGATCCGGCGTACTCGGTCTTCCGTATTCCGCCTACCATCGATATCGATCCCCATTATCCACACTATGGATCTCCGCTTTAAAATTTCGTATCTCGGCAAGTGGAATTCATGCCAACTTGTGTACCGGACTGATTAAAGACCTATGGACATTGGTATTTGGTCATTGCGGTCATTTTGGTAACTCTAACTCCCTCCCTATCTGTGATTATGATCTCTGTGACGATTCAGGTCAGGTCAGGTTTTCTAGGTCATTGATCTAGAAAACTTGCCACCTCCATGCAGCATAAAGGAGGTGCCACCTGTAGCTGCATAGACCCTCTTACTAGGGCAAATCTGGTCCTGTAAGTAGGACCCCCTTCGTTCTGGGATAAGGACGCCCTTGGTTCTGGATTAAGGACCCATATACTGTACTTGGTTGCATGGGTATATGGCCTGGCCAGGCAGATGGTGATCTACCAATGGCTGGTCAGGAGTAGAGTGTCTTCACTGCGACCTGCACCTGGCAGCAAGGGTACAGGGCATGACCCAGCAGATGAGCTGCACAGCCAATGGTGGGTCATGTGCACCAGAGTAGATATGGGTGATGGGCCTCATATCTGACTCCACTGCGATACCCACCGTGTGGAATGGCAAACCAGGGTGTGGTATTTGCCCCGAGAGCTGTCTCGGCAAAAAAGCACCTCCCAACCCCCACTATGGATTACATTAGTAATGCGGAGGTCCGGCCACTACAGGCCAGTGGAATTACCAGACACAATTGGCCTCACAGGCGTCAGTTATCTCCTGACCAGCTGCCTGTCTCACCCCCTACTGGAGAGAAAGCAGCCAACAATTATTTGAGTCCCTTTCCTGATGACCTTTCTGGCCCAAACCCTGGGTCACCAGGGAGAGGGATTCTGGAGTTGGATGCTACTCTCATGTTCCACCCCGACCAACAAAACCATTGGTGAATCTGAGGCAAGTCACTAGACTAGCCTCAGTAAAAACCCTAACACTCGGGTCCCCAATGCGACAAGGTGAGCTGACTGCCTTGGCAGATAAGCTTTTTCTTAGTGCTTAGTGCAGGGGGTGTTCAAGAGCACCGAATGCAGACTGGACAGACTGATGAGGTTAAGGATATGGGGGGCTGTTGGCGACTTGCCCTCGCGTCAGCAGATGATAGTGGCAATGGAGGAATTGGTCTATTGATGAATCCAACTGCAGATGCAGCATTGGACAAAATAGACCAAATCTATAACCGAATCATCCGTTGCCACTTCTCATGTTCTGGAAGACTGGCTAAGAAGTTTCCTAAGGTGGTTCTGATTGTGTGCTACTCTCCAACTAGTGTTGCCCCTGTAGAGGAGGTGAAAATTTCTACCACAATCTACAAGCAGCTACTGATGGAGTGGATCAGCATGCATTCTTAACATTCCTGGGAGACTTTAATGCAAGTCTGCATCAATCACCTACATCGCCCTGGGTCTATAGCAATCTGGAACCCAGTTCAAGAAGCGAACTGGAAAGCTATGGACTCATAGTGGACCCAGTGGTCACAAGTCCCAGATAGACCATATTCTGTTTCGAAGGAAATACAGGAGCTCTATACAAGACAGTAATGCATTTACACTTCGACCCTTCTCCAGTGATCGCCGCCTTATTGTGGCCAAGGTAAGACTTAGTCTGCGTGCTAGCAGAACAACGAAATCTGCCTTGCCGCGGCATGACTGGTCCTCTCTGTTGCAACAGCCAAGTGTGAGATCCAGCTTCACACTACAGCTGAGCCAACAGGTATAAGGTTCTTGCCCCTGAGGCGGCAGATCACTGTGAGGGCTATACTGCCTTCACAGAAGCAGTTAAGTTAGCAGCTGCAGAAACAGTTCCTGTATACCCTCGAAACAGGAAAAGGGCCCCCTGGACTGATAACAAAATTCAGAAATGCCGAAATGACCTCCATAAGGCGCAGAAAGAGTCCCGACTCAAACAGACTACAGCGGCCAAGAATGCAGTTAAGGCTGCATCTAGGTCCCTGAACAGGCAGTACTCTGTTAATCTACAGGAGCTAATAAACCAACAGGTTGATGCCATCAACGATGCTGACGACAGCAGGCAATCATCCCAGGCATGGAAATCGATCAACTTGCTTACTGGGCGGAAAAGCCAACCAACCACCAAGGTTAAGGCTGACTCACCATCCGATAGCCTCAATGGTTGGAAGGCCCACTTTGAAAAGCTCCTCAATAATGACAGGATATTGCCTGATAACTTTGTAGAAGTAAAAGTGTCTGAGTCTGTACTCCCAGATATGCCCATTGGCGTTATCTCCTTTGCAGAAGTAAAGGCTGCTGCAAAGAGCATTAAGACCAATCGTGCCAATGGAGTAGATGGTGTTCCCCCTGAGGTCTTTAAATACCTGAGTGTTTAAAGAATTCTATTAAATCGCATCAGGGATCCCATTGAGAGACTGCTCCGTGGAAATCAGAATGGGTTCCATGAAGGTCGTAGAGCCCATTTTGGCACTTAGAAGGACAATTGAAGAGTTATCAAAAAAGAAAGACAGGCATCTGGCTGTTATCTTTGTTGACTTCTTCAAGACCTTTAATTCAGTCTCTCGCTCACGTGTGTTCAGCATACTTTCATTATATGGGATTCCTGATGAAATTATTGCAGCAATCAGATCATTATAGGCTACGATGGTTCGACAACATTTGTGTCTACTGTTGACGGTGACACAGAACCATTTGAAGTGTTATGGGGCGTCCCCCAGGGAGACACACTTGCACCATTCTTGTTCATAATTGTGGTTGACTATATTCTACGCATGTCCTTAGATCATCATAATGATGATGGGGTGATGATAACTCCACCTACTGGCTCCAGAAGTCGAGGAAATCCTGCCAAGTACCTAACTGATCTAGACTTTGCTGATGACTTAGGAGTACTCTTAGAATCACTAGAGGGAGCCCAATGGCTCATCAGCTCATTAGAACAGGCTGCTTCTAGTGTTGGTCTTTTTATTAACTCCAGAAAGACCAAAATTTTGACAGTTAACTTTGAAAGTCCTCAGCAAGTCTCTGATCGGATGAGCATAAGCTCAAAGGATGGTATGCTTGAGCATGTGGACGACTTCTGTTACCTGGAATCATGAATCCGGAACCTTGGAATACGTAAGGGAAAGGCATGGGCAACCTTGAATAGGCTTTCCAGGATTTTGAAGTCACCGAGAATTAATCGGATACTTAAGGTCCGATTATTTAGAGCAGCAGTAGTTCCAGTACTCTTCTATGGGAGTCCATGCTGGGCTCTAAATCTGAGGACACCAAATCTCTGGATGGCACATTCACAAGAATGCTACGCCGAGTTCATTGTGTCAAGTACAATTCACACATCTCCATCCAGACACTACAGTATATAAGATTGGAGGTGTCTCATTGGTTCCCCCAAGCTTGACACTAGAACAAAATCGCCTCCGCTTTGCAGGACATTGCTTTCGCCGTGAGGACCAGCCAGTGCATAATCTTGTACTTTGGCAGCCTCATGGAGTGAATAAGCATGGTATACAACCCATGACTTTCTTGAGACGTATCTTAAAGGATACTGGCCTTGAAGATGCGGATTATCTAGCAAATGTCATGGGTGATAGGGAGTTGTGGCGGCGCAATTTTGTCGACAAGCCGGCACAACATTCGTAAAAATGCAGCTGCAATGCAGCATGCCGATCCTAGTAGTAGTGATTGTGATTGTTCCATTCAAATTAATATTTTTAAAATAGGCCTATGTATTTCGCAGTACGAGATAACAATCCGTTGTAAACCTTTATCTCTATTATTAATCAGAATTATTTCTTAATTCTTATGTTTCTTATATTTTTCCAAAATAGTGTGAACGATTCTACCCACCTATTGTTTAGCTTATCCATCCATCAGTATTACCCAATACACCTCGTACATCAAACACCGGAGTTATTGTGGGCTAAGAGTTTGGTTGGGGAATTTATTATTCGTTGTTGCCAGGTTACATGAAAACAATAATAATCATCTAACCACCATGTAGCATTTAACATCGGTCCATAATGGATAATAACAACATGCTGCCGGCCTGCTACTGTCCGCAGTTGTTATAAAATATTATTACATTTAGATATAGATATACATTATATATAGCTTTATTTTTACTCACTCACTGACGTTCGTTCTTGTAACAAAGCACTCGGATCATCACACTGTAAAGTGCTACTTTACACACAAGTATGTAAATAGTTAAATTAAATGAATTAAGTAAATTATACTACTGTAGGCCTAAATGATATATTTAATATACTGTGTAATTATAAAGGAGTTCTAAGCTCTACTCCACAATGGCAACGTCACACACGGCATCGGTGGTTATTATTAAATTTAACAGGGAAAACTGAAAATCATTAGCATTTCGCGTTGACAGGAGGTTTTGGTTTGGGCATTTTATAGTGTCAAAAGTTTTATAATCTAAACAATAAACTGTTCACTCTGTGATAGAAAATATATTCCGGGTGGTTTATTTAGTGACTATAATTTGTCTGCAGTATAATCATATAATATTTCATTTTAAATATCTGGTACTTAATTTCGAGAATTACTGTTATAGTGGTTACAATGCCACATTATTAAATATAAACAATAATTTTAGAGTAATATTATTTTATTTTTACTTATTAATT
This sequence comes from Nemertoderma westbladi, assembly GCA_032718475.1. Classification (NCBI taxonomy): domain Eukaryota; kingdom Metazoa; phylum Xenacoelomorpha; order Nemertodermatida; family Nemertodermatidae; genus Nemertoderma; species Nemertoderma westbladi. The sequence goes on along the minus strand of JAUCBJ010001380.1, from coordinate 47,908 downwards.
GTAGCTGTATAGAACGGAATATTTTATTAAGATTTGCCTTTCATTTGAAATATTGAAAAAAACACAAATAATTTAAAAAATGGCTTTGGTTGTGGTTCAACCACAATCGCTAGATGAATGTAATGAAACTATGAATATTGTTGATGGAAATATTGAAATGGAAGACGCCGCAGTTGATAATATATCCGAGGAAGATGTCCCGGGTAACATCCCCCAGGAGGGGGGCGGGTTTGCGTTGTCTATATCGGATCAACTTCGTATCGGGTTCTTTGTCCAGGACCACACCACGCAAACGGAACACACAGAGGTCAGCCAAGTTAAACTACTTAACGCAGCTATAGAAACATTGGTGAGAGAAACATCGGAAATTAAACGCGATCTACATCTCTCTAAAATGGCGATAACTGCATCGTATGAACGCCAGTTAGAGGAACAGAGTATTCAACTGTATAAACGCTCCAATCAGAAAGTAGCTAGTCTTGAGAAAGTCCACGAGGATCGTGTGGCCACAATCCGTCGGAGTTATAGACAGCAGCTAGCGGATGCGTTGGCCTCTATGGACAAAGGGCCGAGAGAGACAGTGGTCGAAGCTCCCAAGGCTGACCCGAGGGCGGGTAACTTTATTAAAAAGATGGACGATTTGAGGAACCAACTAGCAGATCAAGAGGTCCTTATAGCCCAACTCCGCGCTGAGATACAGGCCTATATGGTTGATGAAGAATCGAGGAGAAATCAAGTTGTAATAGATCCGCAGGTCGTTGATAACCTGAAATATCAGATTGAAAAACTGGAAACAAAAATCGATAGACTTCAGGAAGGAATTGATGAGAGCGAATTAGTGGCTAACAACCTGAGGAAAGAGATCGATGCTTTAAATAAAAAGTTAGATAATGAAAGAAATAAAAACGCTTCTTTGGCGAAAGATTACGAAAAGTTATTGGGGGATATGGAGTCGATGAGAGTTGATCACGGGCAGCAGTTATTGAAGCAAAAGGCGGAGACGGAGAGAGAGATGAGAGCGGAATTCGAGAAAATAAAGGAAAAACTCCTGGGCGAATCGAAACGCGAGTTAGAGGCATTGAGGTTGGAGAACCAGACTATAAAACAGCGGATGGAAGACGAGAGACGTAGTCGAGATATCGAGTTCGCTAAGCAGATGAAAGCTATTCGTGATGCGAGCGAACAAGAGTTACAGAGATACAGACGTAGCGAGAAAATATTAAAAGCAAATGTCGAGAAATTAAAAGCTGAATTGGAGAGAGCCAATAAGTATTGGGAGAAAAAGTTTCAGGTATTATTGTCGAGTTTCCATGCCGTTAAAGACGAACAACATTTGCGACATTCAATGAAGAAACAGTCTGTGAAGCTTCATTACGCTACCGTAGTCTACCGAAGTGACTCCCCGTTGGGATTGGCCCCCGCATACACTGTCCCCCCAGACGTGGCGGATTTCCCCCCTCTGCCCCCCATCCGCTCGGCCGAGGCCCCCCTCCGGGGGTACACGGGTGGGTCCACCACCACCCCCGCCGAGTTGCATCATACTGTTACGCCTCCTAGCGGTTATGGTACGGAACTGTTTGACGATATTGACAACCAGGTTTGCGAAGTAGACGAGACACTGGGTGATGTTGTCTACCTCCCGACACCTCAGACTAGTAGAACTGGCAGTAGGTCCCGATAGTTTCAGTTTGTGTTGCCAGACGGGCCACTTGTTCACAACGCATTCACAATAATATGTATTTAATATAGCGGTATGTAGGCATACATTAGTACTAATTTAAGTTAATTAATTAAAAATAATAGACTAATTCCAATCCATTTCGTTATTTTTCGTTGGAATTGAACTTTTGTTAATAGATTATATTTGCTATGGGAATGGCTGATGAGGAGGGATAATTTTCATTAAACTATATATAAACTATTTTTATAATAAAAATAACTATATTATTTAAAGACTTATAATTCTGGACGTTTTGCGATTACAGTGCAAACCGAGCTGCAATATTTTTAATAGATACGAGAACTGTAATCTTAGTAAGTTTTATATTATAAATATGAGTTTATAATTTTATTAGAAATTGAAAATATTCCAATAAATCAAAGCAGGAGAAGTTATCTACCGTCTTATAAACTCAACCACCGCATAAAGTTCCACATTATACATCCATTTTGGAATAAAACGCATTACAATTCGTAAGTTTAATTAATAGTTTTTATTCTAGTTACTCTTCTTTCCATTTGTAAAGTTCCCACGACGTTTTTTCCCATTCGAATCTACATGTTACAGTGAAACTCAGTGGCTCTCATTACTTCTTATTTAATGTAGCTTATCTGTAAATATTATACAATACCTTGCATTGCTACTGTAACATAATTCTGAAGAATATTGTACTGGAATGGGACTATATTCCACAAACTTTGAATTAATTAACTGGGTTACCGGTTTGGTTTGCTGAGGTTTAAAGCGATTGTGTCCATAGGGAATCTGTTTAACTATTCAACGACATTAAGAAACTATCTATCTCGAAGGAATATATTTGTCACTCTCTTTACAGAACAATATGTGACACTAATTAGTTTAATGTTCAGCATCTACAGTATGTGGGTGACTCACGTGGAATTAAAGAATTACCCCATAATAATTAGCAACTTTACAGCTAATATCCGTTACTCAGATTAACTCAGCTTTCCTTTCCGATTTGGTTTTTGATGAATTAAACGTCATTTCCTTTTCTTTGATCCACTCCAAGCCAGTTTGTTACCCAACATTCTTAATTTCAGATATCTTGCATTATAATGACACAGTAGAAGCAATTCAATATCTATGACACCGAATATGGATAAAATGTTGGGCCAATTTTTTTCAACATTGTTCAAGTAATGTAAGGTGTACCTACTGTACGTCTACTCATAAAAATCTAAAATGGTCATTAAGATTCCAGCTATGGTACTACGTATTAAGCTTCCTATATTATTCTGATAGTGTATTTATTTTAACCTATATACCTTATAAACGGCAGTACAGAAAGCCAAATATTGTGGGAAGACATTCCTCGTCAAAAATCTGCCAAAGCATGTACTAAAGTCGTTGAATCGCATCTATTTTAATGGATGTTAATTTGAAACACAAAAAACATAAACCTTAAAATGGTAAATTAGATATTATGAAAACATATCGTTGCTAAAATATGAACGAGATTTGATTAATTTTTACTGATGATCTTTACCTTAAGATGTACAACACAATTACAATTTTCTTAGGAACTTAATGGAAACATTAAAGTGTTGGTTTTTGGACCGGTTGTAGAATTCATTGGGGTTCTTTTTATTATATTAACAGGAGCGCGTGCCTGAGTTACCGTTGGACCCCGGGCTGTCCCCGAACATCTCCATCCGCACCGCATTCTCCTTAGCCCGAGGAGTAAACTCATCATCTTTGTTTGGCATTGCGGTTCCTACTAACCGACGAGCGATCTGCATGTAATCACCGGGGAATCGTTTGTTCCCGAATCCGCGCGTCACAACTTCCTTCCCGTAACGTTTAGTTACCATGGTTACGGTGTCGCCAGGGTAACGTTTGTTCCCGAATCCTCGTGTTTCAACTGCGTGACCTGATTGTTTAGTTACCGTTCTTACATCCTCGCTCGGCAAACTGTTGCCTGGGTAACGCTTGTTCCCAAAGCCACGTCTCTGCATCGCATGCAGTAACCCCTTGTTGGTGGTCCTTGTGTGCTGTAACACCCCTTGAGGAGGCGTCACCATGGTTACTCGATTGACTATTGTTCCGTCTTGGTTGCGGCACGGTGACGGTATTATTCGTAGACACTCCGAAACGACAAATATACCCATCAGTGCGAACAACCCAAATATACCTGGAAAAATAAACCAAAAATACAATGTAGAGTAATAAAATATAATTCTAGACTTCAGTCAGTCTCAGTATACAAATATTTATATGATACAGATGTAGATTATAAGGCAATATACTAACGCGGCACTCTACCTAACATTTGCTTACCTAGCGGAATTGGTTAATTGGGATGCTATTGAAAGGCTAAACTAATGCTTCCGTCAATAGAAAAGTAATAGATACTGAGAGTAGGGCATATTTATCAAAGAAGTGGCAAGGGCTTATACACGGCCCAACTATCAGTAGTAAAATACTACAGTATTTGTGGTTACATCACCTCCACGTATCAACCTACAGTAGCGCTGTGGTATTCGGTGATTGGCTAGATCAAACCCTTCTTCATTAATTAATACACCCCTAATAGATGGTAGATAGCCAAGATGCCCAAATAAAGAAGTAAACACTAGAAGTCTTACATCCCACAAACTAACAAAAACATAGAATCAGGACATTAATGCCCAAAATAGTAAACCTAGGTCAGGTCAGGTATTCTAGGTCATTGATCAAGAAAACTTGCCACCTCCATCCAGCATAAAGGAGGTGCCACCTGTAGCTGCATAGACCCTCTTACTAGGGCCAATCTGGTCCTGTAACTCGGACCCCCTTCGTTTTGGGATAAGGACGCCCTTGGTCCTGGATTAAGGACCCATATACTTGGCTGCAGGGGTACATGGCCTGGCCAGGCAGATGGTGATCTACCAATGGCTGGTCAGGAGTAGAGTGTTCTCATGTCCACTCTGAGTGCACTTCACTGCGACCTGCACCTGGCAGCAGGGGTACAGGGCATGACCCAGAGTAGATATGCGCCAGAGTAGATATGGGTGATGGGCCTCATATCTGACACCAATGCGACACCCACCCTGTGGAATGGCAAACCAGGGTGTGGTATTTGCTCCGAGAGCTGACTCGGCAAAAAAGCACCCCCCAACCCGAACTATGGATTACATTAGTAATGCGGAGGTCCAGCAACTAGAGGCCAGTGGAATGACTGGACACAATCGGCCTCACAGGCGTCAGTTATCTCCTGACCTGCTGCCTGTCGCACCCCCTACTGGAGAGAGAGCGGCAAACAATTCTTTGAGTCCCTTTCCTGATGACCTTTCTGGCCCAAACCCTGGGTCACCAGGGAGGCCAGATTGTGAGGGGGAGAGGGATTCTGGAGTTGGAGGCTACTCTCATGTTCCACCCCGACCAACAAAGCATTAGTGAATCTGAGGCAAGTCACTAGACTAGCCTCAGTAAACACCCTAACGCGACCCATCGGCCTAATCGGGTCCCCAATGCGACAAGGTGAGCTGACTGCCTTGGCAGATAAGCTTTCTCTTAGTACAGTGGGTGTTCAAGAGCACCGAATGCAGACTGGACAGACGGATGAGGTTCTGATTAGGACATGGGGGGCGGTGGGCGACTCGCCCTCGCTTCAGCAGATGATAGTGGCAATGGTGGAATTGGTCTATTGATGAATCCAACTGCACATGCAGCATTGGACACAATAGACCAAATCTCTAACCGCATCATCCGTTGCCACTTCTCATGTTCTGGAGGACTGGCTAAGAAGTTTCCTAAGGCGGTTCTGATTGTGTGCTACTCTCCAACCAGTGTTGCCCCTGTAGAGGAGGTGGAAAATTTCTACCAGAATCTACAAGCAGCTACTGATGGAGTGGATCAGCATGCATTCTTAACATTCCTGGCAGACTTTAATGCAAATGTCCTTTAACTTTAATGCACTTTAATGTCTTCATTATATGCCTACCAAGGGGTAGGACCCCCGATGAGGGTCCTAGAATCTTCGGAGGACGCTAAAACCGCACTATGGAATTCCTTGTATTAATGATACTACTATCTATACTAATACTACTATCTAACTTATACTTATCCTTATTTACCATTATTCGATTCACAAATAATTTATTAGATAATTAATAGGTGTTTTTTTGTTGTTGTTAATATTTATGGATATTTAATTAATTGGTGTTCATGTCATAATTAACCATAACCATATATTTGACTATTGCGCAATAAACAATCTCAATCTCATCTCAATCATATTATCTCAATCAAATGAAACATCCTACAGTATAGGCCTACCACATTATCAGTGGTGCCTGACTTGCAAATCAACAAGTTTAGCGATTCAAATGCGACCCGACCCGTGTCTGTTGTTTCATTTTTCTATCAAGGTAACTTAATCGTTGCCGATAATGTAGAGGAACTACTATATTCCCTCAGGTATCCATACATACTCCAGCACTTAGCGAAAAAAAATTATATAAAAATAAAAACGAATAAAAATATTGTTAGCTGCAGTAACAGTCATGGACCCGGCCTGAGAAATTATTTAGCTAAATGAGTAATATAGTTTCCCTGCAGATGAAACCATTTTTTTGAATATTTATTCACTTGTGCGAGGATGCTTTAATGGTTACTATAACTACTAGAAAGCCAGCAAGCTGGCTTTAAACGAACCTGCCCCCTCAAACTAGTACCCTGAGTGAGCGAAAATGAAAATACGACAATTGTCATCAACTCAACAATAGAAACACCAGCTGCTGGCACTCACTCATGTGGGCCTAGTAAGCTACTGTACTACTATTTATTGAATGGATAGGCCCAAATTGCAGAGAAGTATATTACTTACTAAATTTATTATTACTCTCTCTCTCTATCCCAGACAGTAATCAAATATCAACAGTTAGTTTGTATAATGTATTACCCCGCCAGCTGAATAGCTCTTCCCAGTGAATCCTATGGGAATATCATTGTAAGAACTGGGCCGTTCAAATGTTTTATAGGTTGATGATAATGAATGAGGAGGGACCCAACTAACACTACGTTTGTCTATGGACGGTCTCCTTACAGCCAGCTGGCTGGCTTTTCTAGTTGAATCATATTATTCCGCAACCAATAATTTACTCTTTTAGACGAATTAGTGCGTTTTTTTTGGCGGAATAACAAATTTTGGCGCCATTCTGTGCGAGATTGGCGATATTTGAAAAGATTCTGAGGCTCAAATATGTTGCTCAGATGACTGAATATCTCCAATAAAAAAGTTGGTGCATACTCGACGAGTTGAAATCGGTGAAATTCGACTTTAAATTTTCAAAACCGCTAATTTTCAGTTACCCCGTGATCGAAACGCCACAAAAAATATACAGTCTTGTGCGCAACCAAAATTTATGTAGAGTTTGTTATTAAAATTTTTGCGTACCTGCTTGAGTTTTTGAGATATTGGATGGTTATACATATATACACACACACACAACCACATCGTGTTTTTGAACGGCTTAACTCTTGACAAGAACTACCCTGGCCTATTAATAGGCAGGTTTGTTATAACTATAGCTAAACTCACCTTGGAAACTCATGCTTTCTGATAAATCTCCTGTGATTCGATTTATCTGATTTATACTAAATATTTTTCCATTTAAACACGATATTCTTACCAGTCATCACATCAAATAAATATATACGCTAAATATATACAATAAATATACAATAAAGACGTTCTTTATTTTATTAAATAGATCTTACTAGATTATACATATATTATTTATATACCCGAGTGAAATGAATGTAATGTAATAGGCCTAAAGTAATGTAATAGGCCTAAAGTAATGTAATAGGCCTAAAGTAATGTAATAGGCCTAAAGTAATGTAATAGGCCTAAAGTAATGTAATAGGCCTAAAGTAATGTAATAGGCCTAAAGTAATGTAATAGGCCTAAAGTAATGTAATAGGCCTAAAGTAATGTAATAGGCCTAAAGTAATGTAATAGGCCTAAAGTAATGTAATAGGCATAAAGTAATGTAATAGGCCTAAAGTAATGTAATAGGCCTAAAGTAATGTAATAGGCCCAAAGTAATGTAATAGGCCTAAAGTAATGTAATAGGCCTAAAGTAATGTAATAGGCCTAAAGTAATGTAATAGGCCTAAAGTAATGTAATAGGCCTAAAGTAATGTAATAGGCCCAAAGTAATGTAATAGGCCTAAAGTAATGTAATAGGCCTAAAGTAATGTAATAGGCCTAAAGTAATGTAATAGGCCTAAAGTAATGTAATAGGCCTAAAGTAATGTAATAGGCCTAAAGTAATGTAATAGGCCTAAAGTAATGTAATAGGCCTAAAGTAATGTAATAGGCCTAAAGTAATGTAATAGGCCTAAAGTAATGTAATAGGCCTAAAGTAATGTAATAGGCCTAAAGTAATGTAATAGGCCTAAAGTAATGTAATAGGCCTAAAGTAATGTAATAGGCCTAAAGTAATGTAATAGGCCTAAAGTAATGTAATAGGCCTAAAGTAATGTAATACAAGAACTAAAAGGGCGTCATAATTTCATCTAGGATAAAAAATCGATAGAATAACTTAAACTGTATTAGAATGATTATAAATTCAGCGACGCCGAACGGCAACGTAGTGCGGCAGAGCGGAGAGCCGAGACCGAGACGCCGAACGGCAACGTAGTGCGGCAGAGCGGAGAGCCGAGACCGAGACGCCGAACGGCAACGTAGTGCGGCAGAGCGGAGAGCCTAGACCGAGACGCCGAACGGCAACGTAGTGCGGCAGAGCGGAGAGCCGAGACCGAGACGCCGAACGGCAACGTAGTGCGGCAGAGCGGAGAGCCGAGACCGAGACGCCGAACGGCAACGTAGTGCGGCAGAGCGGAGAGCCGAGACCGAGACGCCGAACGGCAACGTAGTGCGGCAGAACGGAGAGCCGAGACCGAGACGCCGAACGGCAACGTAGTGCGGCAGAGCGGAGAGCCGAGACCGAGACGCCGAACGGCAACGTAGTGCGGCAGAGCGGAGAGCCGAGACCGATCGTTTATGCGACGAAACTAACCCTAATAAAAACCCCTACTCAACCCGAAACCAAACCTAAATGTATGATTACACTCAACGGAACGGTACACCGCGCGGTGTACCGTAGAGCCACCGGTACACCGATATACACCGGTACACCGATATACACTGGTACACCGATATACACTGGCACACCGATATACACCTGTACAGCAATATACACCGGTACACTGATATACACCGGTACGATATACACCTGTACACTGATATACACCTGTACACCAATATACACTGGTACACCGATATACATCTGTACACCGATATACACCAGTACACTGATATACACCTGTACACCTGTAACCTGTACACCAATATACACCGGTACACCGATATACACCGGTACACTGATATACACCAGTACACTGATATACACCTGTACACCAGTACACTGATATACACTGGCACACCGATATACACCAGTACACCGATATACACCTGTACACCGATATACACCAGTACACCGATATACACCTGTACACCTGTAACCTGTACACCAATATACACCGGTACACCGATATACACCGGTACACTGATATACACCAGTACACTGATATACACCTGTACACCAGTACACTGATATACACTGGCACACCGATATACACCAGTACACCGATATACACCTGTACACCGATATACACCTGTACACCAATATACACCTGTACACCGATATACACCTGTACACCGATATACACCTGTACACCGATATACACCAGTACACTGATATACACCTGTACACCAGTACACTGATATACACTGGCACACCGATATACACCAGTACACCGATATACACCTGTACACCGATATACACCTGTACACCAATATACACCTGTACACCGATATACACCTGTACACCGATATACACCTGTACACCGATATACACCAGTACACTGATATACACCTGTACACCTGTAACCTGTACACCAATATACACCGGTACACCGATATACACCTGTACACCGATATACACTGGTACGATATACACCTGTACACTGATATACACCTGTACACCAATATACACTGGTACACCGATATACACCTGTACACCGATATACACCAGTACACTGATATACACCTGTACACCTGTAACCTGTACACCAATATACACCGGTACACCGATATACACCGGTACACTGATATACACTGGCACACCGATATACACCTGTACAGCAATATACACCTGTACACCGATATACACTGGTACGATATACACCTGTACACTGATATACACCTGTACACCGATATACACCTGTACACCGATATACACCAGTACACCGATATACACCGGTACACCGATATACACCGGTACTCTGATATACACCGGTACACTGATACACCTGTACTCCAGTACACCAATATACACCGGTACACCGATATACACCGGTACACTGATATACACCGGTACACTGATATACACCAGTACACTGATATACACCGGTACACTGATATACACCTGTACACCAATATACACCGGTACACTGATATACACCTGTACACCGATATACACCAGTACACCGATATACACCGTTACACCGATATACACCGGTACTCTGATATACACCGGTACACTGATACACCTGTACTCCAGTACACCAATATACACCGGTACACCAATATACACCGGTACACCGATATACACCGGTACACTGATATACACCGGTACACTGATATACACCAGTACACTGATATACACCGGTACACCGATATACACCGGTACACTGATATACACCGGTACACTGATATACACCAGTACACTGATATACACCTACACTGATATACACCTGTACACCTGTCACCTGTACACCAATATACACCGGTACACTGATATACACCTGTACACCTGTACACCAATATACACCAGTACACTGATATACACCTGTACACCAGTACTCCAATATACACCGGTACACCGATATACACCGGTACACTGATATACACTGGTACACTGATATACACCTGTACACCAATATACACCGGTACACTGATATACACCTGTACACCAATATACACCAGTACACTGATATACACCTGTACACCAGTACACCAATATACACCGGTACACTGATATACACTGGTACACCGATATACACCGGTACACTGATATACACCTGTACACCAATATACACCGGTACACTGATATACACCTGTACACCTGTACACCAATATACACTGGTACACTGATATACACCTGTACACCGATATACACCGGTGCACTGATATACACCGGTACACCGATATACACCGGTACACTGATATACACCTGTACACCAATATACACCGGTACACTGATATACACAGGTACACCGATATACACCAATATACACCGGTACACCGACAGTACCTACTCTAACAGTAGGGACTGTGGTTGTTAATAGTTGTGGTTGTGGGTCATGGAAAGACCCAGCGGTAAGCGAGCGGTTTCTGAGCGGTAAATGATCTTGTCTACCGTTTAATGGCTGAATGAGGTAAATAATTCACTCAGTATAGAAGTACTGCAAGAGAAATAATGATATTTCGCATAGGTACGGTAAGTTAACAATATTTTTATTTTAATTGTCAAATATTTGTTTTTTGGTCAGATAAGAGAATATCATTAATTGTGAAAAAATAAATTATGATTCTCTACTATATTTTTTTTATTAACATATTTATTTTCCCTTCTCTATTTTATTATTTACTTTTTCTTATTCGAATAAATACAGGAATCAGGAAAAACTTAATCTTTCAGCCAATCAGAATAGTCTGATCGTTTTGGTTCAGCCAATCAGAAAATTCTGGCGAAAGAAGTAAAGTAATGCGGTTCATTACTTTGTTTGCATTCTGTGCCATCCCGTGATTTGATCTCCTCGGCATTTAGAGCCATGCATGGGCTCCCATAGAGGAGTTCTGGTTCTACTGCGACTCTAAATGATAGAACCTCCCGGTGCGGGGTATTCTATGCTGCCAATGCCTTCCCATTGCGTATTCGCCGTACGTCAGTATTATTGATCCCAAGTTGCAGAAATCATCAACATGTTCAAGCTCGAGAGGTAAAGAAATACAAAGAAGAAAAGATAATCTGGCACTCTCGCCAGATGGTGGAAATGAGTTCTTCTGTCGTGGATGGTGCACGTGGTGATTCGAAGGGAGGAAGACCGACTCCGCTTAGTTGTGCCCGAAACCGACTGGTGAACCAGGGAGTGACGATTATAACCGGAGGGTCTGTCGTCTTACGGGACATTGTTAAAATCGATCACTTCGAAGGAGGTTTGTTATATTTATAGGGGTACGCTGCCCGGAACAATGTTAAACTTGCAGTTTGTTCGCTAAATATATGCGGAGTTAAAGGATACACTCATTGAACCAGTGTGTTTTACTTACTTAAATAGATTTGATAAAGTTTTGATACAAAAAACTTACTGGATGGCGAGATGAAACCTAATGGTGGGTGATTGACATTCTTAAAACTTTTCCTAAAAGATACTGGCGGTATAATAGATAATGTAGATTAATTTGGGGAGTTATACGGTGGATCGCGAACTGTGAAGCTTTTGTAATGAAGGAATTAAAGGGGTTGGTTGATATTTCATAGGACATTTGTTTGTGAGATAGAAGACTAGAGAAGAAGGTGTGTCTCAATTGTTGTACATTTATATGAATATCCATTACCAGATCTGTTATAATTTTGTTTCTTTTTCTTGTCAATTTTATGGTCGAAGTTACCTAGAAGTTTGTTAGCAGTAGTAGAGACAGGGGGGGGGAAACTCGACGCAAAACCCGCCTTGGCGAATTAATGTCCCGCCTCAATGTTAAATTCTCAATTTAGGGAAAGGAGCAGGTTACAGTGGCACGTTATTTTAACCAAAACAATAAACTAAACACAATATAGCAGGATACAGTTTTATTATTGAGAGTTATCAGCTGTTATTTGCGTCGAATTTCCCCTGGAGAGGGATGAATTTTTATTGCGTCCAGTTTCCCCCGCAGTAGTATGCTAGTAGTACAATGACCCGACCTGACCTGTAATTGTAATTAACCCCATTCACTACCTAATTTTCAGTGGTTTTACGTAGTCGCATTAGGCAGTATTGGTTGGTGGATGGTGGTGGGGTGTAAAGTACGATTTATAATTCAAACCGAATTGGATAACCAATTCAAATATTTACAGATAATATAATATTGTTATAACAGGCTGTTCTTTTAAAAAAACACATAACATCATCGACAGTATGGCCAGATAACAATCCAATGCCGTTACAATATCTGTTCCGCAATCCTCTGGGATATAGAACACCAATACCGGTAGCGATGATTAGGAAATGTTACGCAATTATATTTTTCGTATAATTTGGATTTAAGCCAATTTCGTTTTCCAAATAATTGTTAGAAAGATAAAAGTATTAATTTCTCTATAATTTTCGCTAATATTATAAATGATTTTTTTATATTAAATTATTGCAATATCCTTGAATATAACTTTTCTATTGAATACCAAAACTTTAGCAAAAAATTAGTAAGTATAATATATTAGATAGTAGCTCACTGTAAATAAGGGATCATGTAGAGTATTTGGAGGATAACTTGTTTATTTATCTACTACTGGTTGTGTTGTGAGTGAGGTTGGAAATAGGGCTGTAAAGTAAAGTAAAAGGTTGGTGCGCTTAAAAATTATTGTTGCGTAGAAACAATTGAATAAGGGGTTATAAGGTGCCCTGAATCGAGTGGCGGGGTCTAATAACTATTTACATACTTGTGTGTAAATACTACTATTACAGTACTACTAGACTATAGTGACCTACGAATTTCCTTCTACAATTATTTTAACAACCATTTTGAGATTTGCGTTTATGTGATTCTTGCTAACATTACTCCCAGTTTAGCATTGTCAAGCAGATGGTTTTTAAACCGTCCACTGTTAATTTCTGTAGGGAATTAATCGATTGTAGATAAGGTATTTTGGAGGTTCCTGGTTTTTGTAATGAGGAACTTAACACGATAATTAATTATGTATGTACTGAACAATGTTTACTTTACTTTTTATCGCCGGCGTTATGTACCTTAACATTTACCTTATTAACCTACTTTCATGTTTACTTACAAGACTTATATAATGTGCTACTCTATGTATGCTGTGCTATCACAATTTATTTGTGCGATATGTACGATATTAAATTAAATAAATATAGAGTAACTGAGAGGTTATAACACTATACAGTAACTGAGAGGTTATAACACTATACAGTAACTGAGAGGTTATAACACTATACAGTAACTGAGAGGTTATAACACTATACAGTAACTGAGAGGTTATAACACTATACAGTAACTGAGAGGTTATAACACTATACAGTAACTGAGAGGTTATAACACTATACAGTAACTGAGAGGTTATAACACTATACAGTAACTTCTCCTAACTGCTGCTGCCCATATCCTATCAGTAAGGTCTGGTAGTTCTCCTAACTGCTGCTGCCCATATCCTATCAGTAAGGTCTGGTAGTTCTCCTAACTGCTGCTGCCCATATCCTATCAGTAAGGTCTGGTAGTTCTCCTAACTGCTGCTGCCCATATCCTATCAGTAAGGTCTGGTAGTTCTCCTACTGCTGCTGCCCATGTCCTATCAGTAAGGTCTGGTAGTTCTCCTAACTGCTGCTGCCCATATCCTATCAGTAAGGTCTGGTAGTTCTCCTAACTGCTGCTGCCCATATCCTATCAGTAAGGTCTGGTAGTTCTCCTAACTGCTGCTGCCCATATCCTATCAGTAAGGTCTGGTAGTTCTCCTAACTGCTGCTGCCCATATCCTATCAGTAAGGTCTGGTAGTTCTCCTACTGCTGCTGCCCATATCCTATCAGTAAGGTCTGGTAGTTCTCCTAACTGCTGCTGCCCATATCCTATCAGTAAGGTCTGGTAGTTCTCCTAACTGCTGCTGCCCATATCCTATCAGTAAGGTCTGGTAGTTCTCCTAACTGCTGCTGCCCATATCCTATCAGTAAGGTCTGGTAGTTCTCCTAACTGCTGCTGCCCATATCCTATCAGTAAGGTCTGGTAGTTCTCCTACTGCTGCTGCCCTTATCCTATCAGTAAGGTCTGGTAGTTCTCCTAACTGCTGCCCATATCCTATCAGTAAGGTCTGGTAGTTCTCCTAACTGCTGCTGCCCATATCCTATCAGTAAGGTCTGGTAGTTCTCCTAACTGCTGCTGTCCATATCCTATCAGTAAGGTCTGGTAGTTCTCCTAACTGCTGCTGCCCATATCCTATCAGTAACGTCTGGTAGTTCTCCTAACTGCTGCTGTCCATATCCTATCAGTAAGGTCTGGTAGTTCTCCTAACTGCTGCTGCCCATATCCTATCAGTAAGGTCTGGTAGTTCTCCTAACTGCTGCCACCCATATCCTATCAGTAAGGTCCGGTAGTTCTCCTACTGCTGCTGCCCATATCCTATCAGTTAGGTCTGGTAATTCTCCTAACTGCTGCTGCCCATATCCTATCAGTAAGGTCTGGTAGTTCTCCTAACTGCTGCTGCCCATATCCTATCAGTAAGGTCTGGTAGTTCTCCTAACTGCTGCTGCCCATATCCTATCAGTAAGGTCTGGTAGTTCTCCTAACTGCTGCTGCCCATATCCTATCAGTTAGGTCTGGTAGTTCTCCTACTGCTGCTGCCCATATCCTATCAGTTAGGTCTGGTAGTTCTCCTACTGCTGCTGCCCATATCCTATCAGTTAGGTCTGGTAGTTATCCTAACTGCTGCTGCCCATATCCTATCAGTAAGGTCTGGTAGTTCTCCTAACTGCTGCTGCCCATATCCTATCAGTAAGGTCTGGTAGTTCTAGGCCTAAAGTAATGTAATAGGCCTAAAGTAATGTAATAGGCCTAAAGTAATGTAATAGGCCTAAAGTAATGTAATAGGCCTAAAGTAATGTAATAGGCCCAAAGTAATGTAATAGGCCTAAAGTAATGTAATAGGCCTAAAGTAATGTAATAGGCCTAAAGTAATGTAATAGGCCTAAAGTAATGTAATAGGCATAAAGTAATGTAATAGGCCCAAAGTAATGTAATAGGCCTAAAGTAATGTAATAGGCCTAAAGTAATGTAATAGGCCTAAAGTAATGTAATAGGCCTAAAGTAATGTAATAGGCCTAAAGTAATGTAATAGGCCTAAAGTAATGTAATAGGCCTAAAGTAATGTAATAGGCCTAAAGTAATGTAATAGGCCTAAAGTAATGTAATAGGCCTAAAGTAATGTAATACAAGAACTAAAAGGGCGTCATAATTTCATCTAGGATAAAAAATCGATAGAATAACTTAAACTGTATTAGAATGATTATAAATTCAGCGACGCCGAACGGCAACGTAGTGCGGCAGAGCGGAGAGCCGAGACCGAGACGCCGAACGGCAACGTAGTGCGGCAGAGCGGAGAGCCGAGACCGAGACGCCGAACGGCAACGTAGTGCGGCAGAACGGAGAGCCGAGACCGAGACGCCGAACGGCAACGTAGTGCGGCAGAGCGGAGAGCCGAGACCGAGACGCCGAACGGCAACGTAGTGCGGCAGAGCGGAGAGCCGAGACCGATCGTTTATGCGACGAAACTAACCCTAATAAAAACCCCTACTCAACCCGAAACCAAACCTAAATGTATGATTACACTCAACGGAACGGTACACCGCGCGGTGTACCGTAGAGCCACCGGTACACCGATATACACCGGTACACCGATATACACTGGTACACCGATATACACTGGCACACCGATATACACCTGTACAGCAATATACACCGGTACACTGATATACACCGGTACGATATACACCTGTACACTGATATACACCTGTACACCAATATACACTGGTACACCGATATACATCTGTACACCGATATACACCAGTACACTGATATACACCTGTACACCTGTAACCTGTACACCAATATACACCGGTACACCGATATACACCGGTACACTGATATACACCAGTACACTGATATACACCTGTACACCAGTACACTGATATACACTGGCACACCGATATACACCAGTACACCGATATACACCTGTACACCGATATACACTGGTACGATATACACCTGTACACTGATATACACCTGTACACCAATATACACCTGTACACCGATATACACCTGTACACCGATATACACCAGTACACTGATATACACCTGGTAGTTCTCTTACTGCTGCTGCCCATGTCCTATCAGTAAGGTCTGGTAGTTCTCCTAACTGCTGCTGCCCATATCCTATCAGTAAGGTCTGGTAGTTCTCCTAACTGCTGCTGCCCATATCCTATCAGTAAGGTCTGGTAGTTCTCCTAACTGCTGCTGCCCATATCCTATCAGTAAGGTCTGGTAGTTCTCCTAACTGCTGCTGCCCATATCCTATCAGTAAGGTCTGGTAGTTCTCCTACTGCTGCTGCCCATATCCTATCAGTAAGGTCTGGTAGTTCTCCTAACTGCTGCTGCCCATATCCTATCAGTAAGGTCTGGTAGTTCTCCTAACTGCTGCTGCCCATATCCTATCAGTAAGGTCTGGTAGTTCTCCTAACTGCTGCTGCCCATATCCTATCAGTAAGGTCTGGTAGTTCTCCTAACTGCTGCTGCCCATATCCTATCAGTAAGGTCTGGTAGTTCTCCTACTGCTGCTGCCCTTATCCTATCAGTAAGGTCTGGTAGTTCTCCTAACTGCTGCCCATATCCTATCAGTAAGGTCTGGTAGTTCTCCTAACTGCTGCTGCCCATATCCTATCAGTAAGGTCTGGTAGTTCTCCTAACTGCTGCTGTCCATATCCTATCAGTAAGGTCTGGTAGTTCTCCTAACTGCTGCTGCCCATATCCTATCAGTAACGTCTGGTAGTTCTCCTAACTGCTGCTGTCCATATCCTATCAGTAAGGTCTGGTAGTTCTCCTAACTGCTGCTGCCCATATCCTATCAGTAAGGTCTGGTAGTTCTCCTAACTGCTGCCACCCATATCCTATCAGTAAGGTCCGGTAGTTCTCCTACTGCTGCTGCCCATATCCTATCAGTTAGGTCTGGTAATTCTCCTAACTGCTGCTGCCCATATCCTATCAGTAAGGTCTGGTAGTTCTCCTAACTGCTGCTGCCCATATCCTATCAGTAAGGTCTGGTAGTTCTCCTAACTGCTGCTGCCCATATCCTATCAGTAAGGTCTGGTAGTTCTCCTAACTGCTGCTGCCCATATCCTATCAGTTAGGTCTGGTAGTTCTCCTACTGCTGCTGCCCATATCCTATCAGTTAGGTCTGGTAGTTCTCCTAACTACTGCTGCCCATATCCTATCAGTAAGGTCTGGTAGTTCTCCTACTGCTGCTGCCCATATCCTATCAGTAAGGTCTGGTAGTTCTCCTAACTGCTGCTGCCCATATCCTATCAGTAAGGTCTGGTAGTTCTCCTAACTGCTGCTGCCCATATCCTATCAGTAAGGTCTGGTAGTTCTCCTAACTGCTGCTGCCCCATAACCTATCAGTAAGGTCCGGTAGTTCTCCTACTGCTGCTGCCCATATCCTATCAGTTAGGTCTGGTAGTTCTCCTACTGCTGCTGCCCATATCCTATCAGTTAGGTCTGGTAGTTATCCTAACTGCTGCTGCCCATATCCTATCAGTAAGGTCTGGTAGTTCTCCTAACTGCTGCTGCCCATATCCTATCAGTAAGGTCTGGTAGTTCTCCTAACTGCTGCTGCCTATATCCTATCAGTTGATCTGGTAGTTCTCCTAACTGCTCCTGCCCATATCCTATCAGTAAGGTCTAGTAGTTCTCCTAACTGCTGCTGCCCATATCCTATCAGTAAGTTCTGGTAGTTCTCCTAACTGCTGCTGCCCATATCCTATCAGTAAGGTCTGGTAGTTCTCCTAACTGCTGCTGCCCATATCCTATCAGTAAGTTCTGGTAGTTCTCCTAACTGCTGCTGCCCATATCCTATCAGTAAGGTCTGGTAGTTCTCCTAACTGCTGCTGCCCATATCCTATCAGTTAGGTCTGGTAGTTCTCCTAACTGCTGCTGCCCATATCCTATCAGTAAGTTCTGGTAGTTCTCCTAACTGCTGCTGCCCATATCCTATCAGTAAGGTCTGGTAGTTCTCCTAACTGCTGCTGCCCATATCCTATCAGTAAGTTCTGGTAGTTCTCCTAACTGCTGCTGCCCATATCCTATCAGTAAGGTCCGGTAGTTCTCCTACTGCTGCTGCCCATATCCTATCAGTTAGGTCTGGTAGTTCTCCTACTGCTGCTGCCCATATCCTATCAGTAAGGTCTGGTAGTTCTCCTAACTGCTGCTGCCCATATCCTATCAGTAAGGTCTGGTAGTTCTCCTAACTGCTGCTGCCCATATCCTATCAGTAAGGTCTGGTAGTTCTCCTAACTGCTGCTGCCTATATCCTATCAGTTGATCTGGTAGTTCTCCTAACTGCTCCTGCCCATATCCTATCAGTAAGGTCTAGTAGTTCTCCTAACTGCTGCTGCCCATATCCTATCAGTAAGTTCTGGTAGTTCTCCTAACTGCTGCTGCCCATATCCTATCAGTAAGGTCTGGTAGTTCTCCTAACTGCTGCTGCCCATATCCTATCAGTAAGTTCTGGTAGTTCTCCTAACTGCTGCTGCCCATATCCTATCAGTAAGGTCTGGTAGTTCTCCTAACTGCTGCTGCCCATATCCTATCAGTAAGTTCTGGTAGTTCTCCTAACTGCTGCTGCCTATATCCTATCAGTTGATCTGGTAGTTCTCCTAACTGCTCCTGCCCATATCCTATCAGTAAGGTCTAGTAGTTCTCCTAACTGCTGCTGCCTATATCCTATCAGTTGATCTGGTAGTTCTCCTAACTGCTCCTGCCCATATCCTATCAGTAAGGTCTGGTAGTTCTCCTAACTGCTGCTGCCCATATCCTATCAGTAAGTTCTGGTAGTTCTCCTAACTGCTGCTGCCCATATCCTATCAGTAAGGTCTGGTAGTTCTCCTAACTGCTGCTGCCTATATCCTATCAGTTAGGTCTGGTAGTTCTCCTAACTGCTGCCCCATATCCTATCAGTAAGGTCTGGTAGTTCTCCTAACTGCTGCTGCCCATATCCTATCAGTAAGGTCTGGTAGTTCTCCTACTGCTGCTGCCCATATCCTATCAGTAAGGTCTGGTAGTTCTCCTACTGCTGCTGCCCATATCCTATCAGTAAGGTCTGGTAGTTCTCCTACTGCTGCTGCCCATATCCTATCAGTAAGGTCTGGTAGTTCTCCTAACTGCTGCTGCCCATATCCTATCAGTAAGGTCTGGTAGTTCTCCTAACTTCTGCTGCCCATATCCTATTAGTAAGGTCTGGTAGTTCTCCTAACTGCTGCTGCCCATATCCTATCAGTAAGGTCTGGTGTTAACCTAACTGCTGCTGCCCATATCCTATCAGTAAGGTCTGGTAGTTCTCCTAACTGCTGCTGCCCATATCCTATCAGTAAGGTCTGGTGTTAACCTAACTGCTGCTGCCCATATCCTATCAGTAAGGTCTGATAGTTCTCCTAACTGCTGCTGCCCATATCCTATCAGTAAGGTCTGGTGTTATCCTAACTGCTGCTGCCCATATCCTATCAGTAAGGTCTGGTAGTTCTCCTAACTGCTGCTGCCCATATCCTATTAGTAAGGTCTGGTAGTTCTCCTAACTGCTGCTGCCCATATCCTATCAGTAAGGTCTGGTAGTTCTCCTAACTGCTGCTGCCCATATCCTATCAGTAAGGTCTGGTAGTTCTCCTACTGCTGCTGCCCATATCCTATCAGTAAGGTCTGCTAGTTCTCCTAACTTCTCCTGCCCATATCCTATCAGTAAGGTCTGGTAGTTCTCCTAACTGCTGCTGCCCATATCCTATCAGTAAGGTCTGGTAGTTCTCCTAACTGCTGCTGCCCATATCCTATCAGTAAGGTCTGGTAGTTCTCCTAACTGCTGCTGCCCATATCCTATCAGTAAGGTCTGGTAGTTCTCCTAACTGCTGCTGCCCATATCCTATCAGTAAGGTCTGGTAGTTCTCCTACTGCTGCTGCCCATATCCTATCAGTAAGGTCTGGTTGTTCTCCTAACTGCTCCTGCCCATATCCTATCAGTAAGGTCTGGTAGTTCTCCTAACTGCTGCTGCCCATATCCTATCAGTAAGGTCTGGTAGTTCTCCTACTGCTGCTGCCCATATCCTATCAGTTAGGTCTGGTAGTTCTCCTACTGCTGCTGCCCATATCCTATCATTAAGGTCTGGTAGTTCTCCTACTGCTGCTGCCCCATAACCTATCAGTAAGGTCTGGTAGTTCTCCTAACTGCTGCTGCCCATATCCTATCAGTAAGGTCTGGTAGTTCTCCTAACTGCTACTGCCCATATCCTATCAGTAAGGTCTGGTAGTCCTCCTAACTGCTGCTGCCCATATCCTATCAGTAAGGTCTGGTAGTTCTCCTAACTGCTCTTGCCCATATCCTATCAGTAAGGTCTGGTAGTTCTCCTAACTGCTGCTGCCCATATCCTATCAGTAAGGTCTGGTAGTTCTCCTACTGCTGCTGCCCATATCCTATCAGTAAGGTCTGGTAGTTCTCCTAACTGCTACTGCCCATATCCTATCAGTAAGGTCTGGTAGTTCTCCTGACTGCTCCTGCCCATATCCTATCAGTAAGGTCTGGTAGTTCTCCTACTGCTGCTGCCCATATCCTATCATTAAGGTCTGGTGTTATCCTAACTGCTGCTGCCCATATCCTATCAGTAAGGTCTGGTAGTTTTCCTAACTGCTGCTGCCCATATCCTATCAGTAAGGTCTGGTAGTTCTCCTACTGCTGCTGCCCATATCCTATCAGTAAGGTCTGGTAGTTCTCCTACTGCTGCTGCCCATATCCTATCAGTAAGGTCTGGTAGTTCTCCTACTGCTGCTGCCCATATCCTATCAGTAAGGTCTGGTAGTTCTCCTACTGCTGCTGCCCATATCCTATCAGTAAGGTCTGGTAGTTCTCCTAACTGCTGCTGCCCATATCCTATCAGTAAGGTCTGGTAGTTCTCCTAACTGCTGCTGCCCATATCCTATCAGTAAGGTCTGGTGTTATCCTAACTGCTGCTGCCCATATCCTATCAGTAAGGTCTGGTAGTTCTCCTAACTGCTACTGCCCATATCCTATCAGTAAGGTCTGGTAGTTCTCCTGACTGCTCCTGCCCATATCCTATCAGTAAGGTCTGGTAGTTCTCCTAACTGCTGCTGCCCATATCCTATTAGTAAGGTCTGGTAGTTCTCCTAACTGCTACTGCCCATATCCTATCAGTAAGGTCTGGTAGTTCTCCTGACTGCTCCTGCCCATATCCTATCATTAAGGTCTGGTAGTTCTCCTACTGCTGCTGCCCATATCCTATCATTAAGGTCTGGTGTTATCCTAACTGCTGCTGCCCATATCAGTAAGGTCTGGTGTTTTCCTAACTGCTGCTGCCCATATCCTATCAGTAAGGTCTGGTAGTTTTCCTAACTGCTGCTGCCCATATCCTATCAGTAAGGTCTGGTAGTTCTCCTGACTGCTGCTGCCCATATCCTATCAGTAAGGTCTGGTAGTTCTCCTACTGCTGCTGCCCATATCCTATCAGTAAGGTCTGGTAGTTCTCCTAACTGCTGCTGCCCATATCCTATCATTAAGGTCTGGTGTTATCCTAACTGCTGCTGCCCATATCAGTAAGGTCTGGTGTTTTCCTAACTGCTGCTGCCCATATCCTATCAGTAAGGTCTGGTAGTTTTCCTAACTGCTGCTGCCCATATCCTATCAGTAAGGTCTGGTAGTTCTCCTGACTGCTGCTGCCCATATCCTATCAGTAAGGTCTGGTAGTTCTCCTACTGCTGCTGCCCATATCCTATCATTAAGGTCTGGTGTTATCCTAACTGCTGCTGCCCATATCAGTAAGGTCTGGTGTTTTCCTAACTGCTGCTGCCCATATCCTATCAGTAAGGTCTGGTAGTTTTCCTAACTGCTGCTGCCCATATCCTATCAGTAAGGTCTGGTAGTTCTCCTGACTGCTGCTGCCCATATCCTATCAGTAAGGTCTGGTAGTTCTCCTACTGCTGCTGCCCATATCCTATCAGTAAGGTCTGGTAGTTCTCCTAACTGCTGCTGCCCGTATCCTATCAGTAAGGTCTGGTAGTTCTCCTAACTGCTGCTGCCCGTATCCTATCAGTAAGGTCTGGTAGTTCTCCTAACTGCTGCTGCCCGTATCCTATCAGTAAGGTCTGGTGTTTTCCTAACTGCTGCTGCCCATATCCTATCAGTAAGGTCTGGTAGTTTTCCTAACTGCTGCTGCCCATATCCTATCAGTAAGGTCTGGTAGTTCTCCTGACTGCTGCTGCCCATATCCTATCAGTAAGGTCTGGTAGTTCTCCTACTGCTGCTGCCCATATCCTATCAGTAAGGTCTGGTAGTTCTCCTAACTGCTGCTGCCCATATCCTATCAGTAAGGTCTGGTAGTTCTCCTACTGCTGCTGCCCATATCCTATCATTAAGGTCTGGTGTTATCCTAACTGCTGCTGCCCATATCAGTAAGGTCTGGTGTTTTCCTAACTGCTGCTGCCCATATCCTATCAGTAAGGTCTGGTAGTTTTCCTAACTGCTGCTGCCCATATCCTATCAGTAAGGTCTGGTAGTTCTCCTAACTGCTGCTGCCCATATCCTATCAGTAAGGTCTGGTAGTTCTCCTAACTGCTGCTGCCCATATCCTATCAGTAAGGTCTGGTGTTATCCTAACTGCTGCTGCCCATATCCTATCAGTAAGGTCTGGTAGTTCTCCTAACTGCTGCTGCCCGTATCCTATCAGTAAGGTCTGGTAGTTCTCCTAACTGCTACTGCCCATATCCTATCAGTAAGGTCTGGTAGTTCTCCTGACTGCTCCTGCCCATATCCTATCAGTAAGGTCTGGTAGTTCTCCTACTGCTGCTGCCCATATCCTATCATTAAGGTCTGGTGTTATCCTAACTACTACTGCCCATATCCTATCAGTAAGGTCTGGTAGTTCTCCTAACTGCTGCTGCCCGTATCCTATCAGTAAGGTCTGGTAGTTCTCCTAACTGCTACTGCCCATATCCTATCAGTAAGGTCTGGTAGTTCTCCTGACTGCTCCTGCCCATATCCTATCAGTAAGGTCTGGTAGTTCTCCTACTGCTGCTGCCCATATCCTATCAGTAAGGTCTGGTAGTTCTCCTAACTGCTGCCCATATCCTATTAGTAAGGTCTGGTAGTTCTCCTAACTGCTGCTGCCCATATCCTATCAGTAAGGTCTGGTAGTTCTCCTACTGCTGCTGCCCATATCAGTAAGGTCTGGTGTTTTCCTAACTGCTGCTGCCCATATCCTATCAGTAAGGTCTGGTAGTTTTCCTAACTGCTGCTGCCCATATCCTATCAGTAAGGTCTGGTAGTTATCCTAACTGCTGCTGCCCATATCCTATCAGTTAGGTCTGGTAGTTCTCCTAACTGCTGCTGCCCCTATCCTATCAGTAAGGTCTGGTAGTTCTCCTACTGCTGCTGCCCCATATCATATCAGTAAGGTCTGGTAGTTCTCCTAACTGCTGCTGCCCATATCCTATCAGTAAGGTCTGGTAGTTCTCCTAACTGCTACTGCCCATATCCTATCAGTAAGGTCTGGTAGTTCTCCTAACTGCTGCTGCCCATATCCTATCAGTAAGGTCTGGTAGTTCTCCTAACTGCTGCTGCCCATATCCTATCAGTAAGGTCTGGTGTTATCCTAACTGCTGCTGCCCATATCCTATCAGTAAGGTCTGGTAGTTCTCCTAACTGCTGCTGCCCGTATCCTATCAGTAAGGTCTGGTAGTTCTCCTAACTGCTACTGCCCATATCCTATCAGTAAGGTCTGGTAGTTCTCCTAACTGCTGCTGCCCATATCCTATCAGTAAGGTCTGGTAGTTCTCCTAACTGCTGCTGCCCATATCCTATCAGTAAGGTCTGGTGTTATCCTAACTGCTGCTGCCCATATCCTATCAGTTAGGTCTGGTAGTTCTCCTAACTGCTGCTGCCCATATCCTATCAGTAAGGTCTGGTAGTTCTCCTAACTGCTGCTGCCCATATCCTATCAGTAAGGTCTGGTAGTTCTCCTAACTGCTGCTGCCCATATCCTATCAGTAAGGTCTGGTGTTATCCTAACTGCTGCTGCCCATATCCTATCAGTAAGGTCTGGTGTTATCCTAACTGCTGCTGCCCATATCCTATCAGTAAGGTCTGGTAGTTCTCCTAACTGCTGCTGCCCATATCCTATCAGTAAGGTCTGGTAGTTCTCCTAACTGCTGCCCATATCCTATCAGTAAGGTCTGGTAGTTCTCCTACTGCTGCTGCCCATATCCTATCAGTAAGGTCTGGTAGTTCTCCTAACTGCTGCTGCCCATATCCTATCAGTAAGGTCTGGTAGTTCTCCTAACTGCTGCTGCCTATATCCTATCAGTAAGGTCTGGTAGTTCTCCTAACTGCTGCCCCATAACCTATCAGTTAGGTCTGGTAGTTCTCCTAACTGCTGCTGCCCCATATCCTATCAGTTAGGTCTGGTAGTTCTCCTAACTGCTGCTGCCCATATCCTATCAGTAAGGTCTGATAGTTCCCCTAACTGCTGCCCCATATCCTATCAGTAAGGTCTGCAGTTTTCCTAACTGCTGCCCATATCCTATCAGTAAGGTCTGGTAGTTCTTCTGACTGCTGCCCATATCCTATCAGCAACGTCTGGTAGTTATCCTTGCTGCAGTGCTGTTGATGGGTACCTGATGTTTACAAAGGCAAGTATAGTGTTGATTTGCCTCAGGTTATGGTAAATAGATTATAGTAAACAAGTAGCCTTGCCCTGCCCATATGAAAAATATAATTTATTAAAGTAATATACTGTCTTTCAAAAGCCAATATCTCAGATATTTATGAATTATATTCAGATGTGTCTAATTATTTGAATCGTCAACAAGTCACCTTACCACCACCGGCACTAACAATTCACTAGTTCAGGTTGTCCTGGTTGTTAAGCATCAGTCTGCCTTACAGGTAATAGACATGAGAGAGGAGTCTGACTTAGTGTTGCCTGCGCTGGTGTTTCGTGTTTCATGCATTTACCGATCACATTACTTAACAATTCACAATAAAGTCTTTGTACAATACAGTGATGATGACTAATTGTATTACAGTATATATATATTACATTTCAGGTGGTGGACAACTATATCTTGATATCACTAACTCATCAATTGGTCTTCAAAATAGAGATTCTGAAACATTGTCAGTAAAGTTGATTAAAGGATTCAAGAATTGGCCAAGGAGTGCAGGTGTACAATATTTCCCAAATGGTACGGGTATGATTGTTTTGTTAGAATATCAATTATTTGTCCGTAATGCTGATAATGGAAATGGAATTTGTACCCTAAAGGAAACACAGGGCTCGTCTATCTTTATCAGTGGTGACATGTCTAAAGATAGTAAAAGAATATGTATGCGAGGTGCTGATGGGAAAATTACCATTTGGGATGCGGAATCTGGCACCCTATTAGATGAATTTATGGATAGTAGACTTGGCGTAAATAAAGATGATTTAATATATAAATGTAACACTTTATACCACCCGGATGATAATGATATAATTATATTATCATCTAACATTGGCACAATAACTGTTATAAATCTAAAACATAGATCTAAAGAATTCACCTGGAAATCACACTCCCCCTCTAAGATTGGCATTTCATTATCAATAACTGGAGAATATTTAGCCACTTATTCTAATAAAGATCCACAAATTAAGGTTTGGGATCTCAAATATTTGCGAAAATATACTGATGACTTTAAAAGTCATGTTGATAAGAATGAAATAACCTCAGGCGCATGTAAAGTGTATGAAGATTGAAGTGTATGAAGATTGTTTGGGATGTAAATAATTGTATAATTTCTGTTCACAGAGTGAACAATGCGAAACAATATACAGTGATATGTTGGGATGTATTCAACGATAGTAAGAACTGGAAAAAAGATATTGGAGACATATATTCTCTTTGCATAATCAAATATATTAAGACTCTACATCAGGTGGGGTTGATATTCTATGGCAGATATAGTTTATCAGCTGTAATACTTGATGCTAAAACCGGAATGGAAGTAAACCAAATAAGGTTGTCTGCGGAATCATTTGTGACAAACCCAGTAGATTTCAGCCCATGTGGGAAGTATTTGTGCAGCTGTGAGTTCGATAATGAGGATATTTTATTGCGGATTAACAAACTAAATCAGGATGATAAGGAAACTTTTGCTAAAGATGAAAGAATATTATTTTTTCATGCGGTTCTTGATGTAAATCCTATCATGATAGCTGCTTGTACATGGAATAAGTTGCATATAATGCAGGGTTTGGAGGGGAAAATAGTTTACACTAAGGAAAAAGAATCCTGTGAAATAGTTGAGTTGATTGGAATTAGAGACAACGTTTTGATTGCTTACAGGTGTAGCAATGGTGTTGTCCGTCTTTATAAACAAGGGACCCTTTACACATTACCATTACCGGCCTCACAATGTGCACTGGGATCAAAAATATATTTTGTTATGCCATCTGAGAATGTGGTAACTCATTATGTGGACAGTTGCAAACTGAATGTGTACCGATGGGGTGGGAAAGTCCTCCACCTATTACGAGAAATATACCCAGTTTCAGGTACTGACCCTCCCCGTATTATAGCATTCCAAACTACCAATGATGACAATGTACAGTAGTAGTAGTATTTAGCTGATTGGTATCGGTATCCGTTCTTTGATGTGCTGTGTTATTTTTACTTTTGGTCACCTGTTTAAAGGTAAAGGTGCTAATTTCATATGTTTTTAATTATTTTTCCAAGTATTCAACTCAATTTGTTTTCTTTTTTTAAAGCCATCGTCCGATGACAACGGCTTGAACCGTCTCAGCGATATGATTATTTTTTATAAATTTTTAAATAAAATAATTTAAGTTCTAAACCGAATAGACTTGGTATATTATATATATATATATATATTGGTGTAGTCTTCCTGTGCTATATATATATATTGGTGTAGTCTTCCTGCAAATGTTTAATAACCGGTATATAATATATTGTGCAGGTTAAGTTATTTTTGCATTGACATACAGTAAGTTGGAGTGTATGTAGGCCTAATTCAGAGTTTTTTTTCAAAATGTTCACTGTGAAAACTTTCTAAAGAATTAGAAAAAATTTAGAAAATCACAATTTTGTTTAGAAAACGAAAACGAATAGAAAATGTAGGCCTACGACGAATTAGAAGTACGAATTTTTAAACGTTTTATGCAATGCATTAGGTACAACTGCGGTGCATTGCTTATTTTATATGATTTCTGTATAAAATTATTACCATTTAAATATCATCATGTCGCCAGGTGACGAGATGTGGCGAGTTCTAGACCATTGCATTGGTTCCGTTGGAAGAAACACAGCAATCATAGTAACCAATGACCTTCATAGTAACCAATGACCTTCCAAATTACAACATTTTATTGAGATGGAAAACTATGAAAACCAGGAGACTAAAAAATGGGGAAGAAGTTGCGGAAGTTCTAGCTGTCTAGACGAATGTATTGCGGAAGTTCTAGCTGTCTAGAGGAATGTATTGCGGAAGTTCTAGCTGTCTAGAGAAATGTATTGCGGAAGTTCTAGCTGTCTAGAGGAATGTATTGCGGAAGTTCTAGCTGTCTAGAGGAATGTATTGCGGAAGTTCTAGCTGTCTAGAGGAATGTATTGCGGGAGTTCTAGCTGTCTAGAGGAATGTATTGCGGAAGTTCTAGCTGTCTAGAGGAATGTATTTGCTGTAATGGATAAGATGATACGGTAAGCCCTAGCATAGACGACTTATATTTAAAGTTTTGTAGGATTTCACTTTGGTGAATAATGTGATAAATAATAGGCCTACATTTTTAATTTATGAACATTTGAATTTGTCAATTTGATATTTACAAATTTTAGCTTAGAATATTTCTAAATTAGTTCCAAAAAATTACAAATTGTGATTTTCATTTATAAATTTCACACATATTTAGAAAAAAAAACGCTGCTAATGATTCACGTACGACTATTACAGTGAAATATATAACAGTGGTATAAAAATAACAATAATATATAGTGAACAGTGCTAGTAATTAAAATATTACTACTACAGTATTACTACCTACATTACATAATATCCTTATTTTATTAAACACGGCTTATTTTAAGAATAAAACTACTAACTTTAACTTAAAATAATTAAATCTTAAATCATTTTATTTTATTAAATTGTAAGTATTTTAATGTGCTGTTTGTTTCTATTTTAAGATCACTATCCTACAGACTTATTTTATATCGTATATCGCATACACCAACATACTTACCAATAGTAATAAATTTGTTTTTATATCGGTGTATAGTATAATATGAAGCTGCTGCAAAAGCTCGATTGACCATTTTACCGACATTTTATGTGCATTAATTTTTACCAAATTTAACTTAGCCAAAATATATAATAAAATATTAACTAAATGGTATTTATTTCTAACATAGTATATTTTATGCGTGTACTGATTAATTTGTATATTAGTGCTAAAAATTATGTCCTCAATTAACTGTATGTATTATTTTATATTTATTGTGTATTTTATTAATATCTATATCCTCTTACGTCCAATCTGGATATTACACGTCTTATGAATTATCATAGTATAATATGTATATTAACATTTGATTATTTAGATACGGCCTCTATCAGTCACTCATGTTTAAAAAATGATCTTATTTTTATTGTGTTGTGCATGTTGGTGCGTTTTTACTTATAGAAGTAAATAAAAACTTTCCATTTCCATTTCCACAGTGCTTAGCAACGGGAATGGAGTGGGTTTAAAGAGGAAAATTATCTGTATATGGGAAAATTTTAATTCCTAGCGGGATTTCATTAGCCTCGGGATAGTACAGAATGGGTGCCAGATGTATAAAGTACAACGCAACGGGATAGTAGTACTGTGACGGGATCCCTGAGTTGGCGAGGGAATCCCGACCGGGTTTTGTCTTGGTTTAATACGCGTCGCCGCGTCCGCTTACTGTGGCTGAATGGCTGAAAGGCAGAAGGCCGGTATAATAAACTGAGTCTGGTGTTAATGTTATGTTGTTAATCTCAGATAACTATACAAGTACCAGTAGTAATCAGTACAACAGTAGCACAATGATAGCAGTCAACGATGGCGACGGTTGAAAACCGTCCGACTAATATACCAACTAAAGTACAATTGACAGAGTAACGGTTATATATTACATGGGACACATTTAATTACCTAGGTGTGGCCAACCAGTGGACGCGCTGTAATTGGACACATGCTGTCCCTCCATTGGTCGATCTATCCCCTTTTCCTATGCTAGCTTCTACCCTGAGATGAGCTGTGTGCTGACATCTCTCCATGTGGCTGGCACTGTATATTGCTAGGTGCCAATTGTTAGGTGACATTATATTGGTAATGTCACCTAATCAACTATATTTGGTAAAAAGCCACTTTACCCATTTTCTACTGGGTAGCGAATTGGATACGCTAACAAGTACAGTATGGGTGCGAGTCGTATAAAGTGCAATGGGATAGTACAGTATGGGTGCGAGTCGTATAAATTGCAACGGGATAGTACAGTATGGGTGCGAGTCGTATAAAGTGCAACGGGATAGTACAGTATGGGTACGAGTCGTATAAAGTGCAACGGGATAGTACAGTATGGGTGCGAGTCGTATAAAGTGCAACGGGATAGTACAGTATGGGTGCGAGTCGTATAAAGTGTAACGGGATAGTACAGTATGGGTGCGAGTAGTATAAAGTGCAACGGGATAGTACAGTATGGGTGCGAGTCGTATAAAGTGCAACGGGATAGTACAGTATGGGTGCGAATCGTATAAAGTGCAACCGGATAGTACAGTATGGGAGCGAGTCGTATAAAGTGCAACGGGATAGTACAGTATGGGTGCGAGTCGTATAAAGTGAAACGGGGTAGTACAGTATGGGTGCGAGTCGTATAAAGTGCAACGGGATAGTACAGTATGGGTGCGAGTCGTATAAAGTGCAACGGAATAGTACAGTATGGGTGCGAGTCGTATAAAGTGCAACGGGATAGTACAGTATGGGTGCGAGTCGTATAAAGTGCAACTGGATAGTACAGTATGGGTGCGAGTTGTATAAAGTGCAACGGGATAGTACAGTATGGGTGCGAGTCGTATAAAGTGCAACGGGATAGTACAGTATGGGTGCGAGTCGTATAAAGTGCAACGGGATAGTACAGTATGGGAGCGAGTCGTATAAAGTGCAACTGGATAGTACAGTATGGGTGCGAGTCGTATAAAGTGCAACGGGATAGTACAGTATGGGTGCGAGTCGTATAAAGTGCAACGGGATAGTACAGTATGGGTGCGAGTCGTATAAAGTGCAACGGGATAGTACAGTATGGGAGCGAGCCGTATAAAGTACAACGGGATAGTACAGTATGGGTGCGAGTCGTATAAAGTGCAACGTGATAGTACAGTATGGGAGCGAGTCGTATAAAGTGCAACGGGATAGTACAGTATGGGAGCGAGTCGTATAAAGAGGAACGTGATAGTACAGTATGGGTGCGAGTCGTATAAAGTGCAACGGGATAGTACAGTATGGGTACGAGTCGTATAAAGTGCAACGGGATAGTACAGTATGGGTGCGAGTCGTATAAAGTGCAACGGGATAGTACAGTATGGGTACGAGTCGTATAAAGTGCAACGGGATAGTACAGTATGGGTGCGAGTCGTATAAAGTGCAACGGGATAGTACAGTATGGGTGCGAGTCGTATAAAGTGCAACGGGATAGTACAGTATGGGTGCGAGTCGCATAAAGTGCAACGGGATAGTACAGTATGGGTGCGAGTCGTATAAAGTGCAACGGGATAGTACAGTATGGGTGTGAGTCGTATAAAGTGCAACGGGATAGTACAGTATGGGTGCGAGTCGTATAAAGTGCAACGGGATAGTACAGTATGGGTGCGAGTCGTATAAAGTGCAACGGGATAGTACAGTATGGGAGCGAGCCGTATAAAGTACAACGGGATAGTACAGTATGGGTGCGAGTCGTATAAAGTGCAACGTGATAGTACAGTATGGGAGCGAGTCGTATAAAGTGCAACGGGATAGTACAGTATGGGAGCGAGTCGTATAAAGAGGAACGTGATAGTACAGTATGGGTGCGAGTCGTATAAAGTGCAACGGGATAGTACAGTATGGGTACGAGTCGTATAAAGTGCAACGGGATAGTACAGTATGGGTGCGAGTCGTATAAAGTGCAACGGGATAGTACAGTATGGGTACGAGTCGTATAAAGTGCAACTGGATAGTACAGTATGGGTGCGAGTCGTATAAAGTGCAACGGGATAGTACAGTATGGGTGCGAGTCGTATAAAGTGCAACGGGATAGTACAGTATGGGTGCGAGTCGTATAAAGTGCAACGGGATAGTACAGTATGGGAGCGAGCCGTATAAAGTACAACGGGATAGTACAGTATGGGTGCGAGTCGTATAAAGTGCAACGTGATAGTACAGTATGGGAGCGAGTCGTATAAAGTGCAACGGGATAGTACAGTATGGGAGCGAGTCGTATAAAGAGGAACGTGATAGTACAGTATGGGTGCGAGTCGTATAAAGTGCAACGGGATAGTACAGTATGGGTACGAGTCGTATAAAGTGCAACGGGATAGTACAGTATGGGTGCGAGTCGTATAAAGTGCAACGGGATAGTACAGTATGGGTACGAGTCGTATAAAGTGCAACGGGATAGTACAGTATGGGTGCGAGTCGTATAAAGTGCAACGGGATAGTACAGTATGGGTGCGAGTCGTATAAAGTGCAACGGGATAGTACAGTATGGGTGCGAGTCGCATAAAGTGCAACGGGATAGTACAGTATGGGTGCGAGTCGTATAAAGTGCAACGGGATAGTACAGTATGGGTGTGAGTCGTATAAAGTGCAACGGGATAGTACAGTATGGGTGCGAGTCGTATAAAGTGCAACGGGATAGTACAGTATGGGTGCGAGTCGTATAAAGTGCAACGGGATAGTACAGTATGGGAGCGAGCCGTATAAAGTACAACGGGATAGTACAGTATGGGTGCGAGTCGTATAAAGTGCAACGTGATAGTACAGTATGGGAGCGAGTCGTATAAAGTGCAACGGGATAGTACAGTATGGGAGCGAGTCGTATAAAGAGGAACGTGATTGTACAGTATGGGTGCGAGTCGTATAAAGTGCAACGGGATAGTACAGTATGGGTACGAGTCGTATAAAGTGCAACGGGATAGTACAGTATGGGTGCGAGTCGTATAAAGTGCAACGGGATAGTACAGTATGGGTACGAGTCGTATAAAGTGCAACGGGATAGTACAGTATGGGTGCGAGTCGTATAAAGTGCAACGGGATAGTACAGTATGGGTGCGAGTCGTATAAAGTGCAACGGGATAGTACAGTATGGGTGCGAGTCGCATAAAGTGCAACGGGATAGTACAGTATGGGTGCGAGTCGTATAAAGTGCAACGGGATAGTACAGTATGGGTGTGAGTCGTATAAAGTGCAACGGGATAGTACAGTATGGGTGCGAGTCGTATAAAGTGCAACGGGATAGTACAGTATGGGTGCGAGTCGTATAAAGTGCAACGGGGTAGTACAGTATGGGTGCGAGTCGTATAAAGTGCAACGGAATAGTACAGTATGGGTGCGAGTCGTATAAAGTGCAACGGGATAGTACAGTATGGGTGCGAGTCGTATAAAGTGTAACGGGATAGTACAGAATTGGTGCGAGTCGTATAAAGTGCAGCGGGATAGTACAGTATGGGTGCGAGTCGTATAAAGTGCAACGGGATAGTACAGTATGGGTGCGAGTCGTATAAAGTGCAACGGGATAGTACAGTATGGGAGCGAGTCGTATAAAGTGCAACGGGATAGTAAAGTATGGGTGCGAGTCGTATAAAGTGCAACGGGATAGTACAGTATGGGTGCGAGTCGTATAAAGTGTAACGGGATAGTACAGTATGGGTGCGAGTCGTATAAAGTGCAACGGGATAGTACAGTATGGGTGTGAGTCGTATAAAGTGCAATAATTCGCCATTGATAGTGTAATTTTATTCTAAAATCGTAACATTTACGTCACCAATAATGTTGTTAGTAGTAAGGTAACGCGATTGTGTTTCTGACTGCAGGACTACGATGATTGGTTCAATCCAATAAGTTGTCGTTCTGTGTGTAATCTTTTAATCTTTATCTTCCCTACTTTCCGTTCTCATTAAAATGTTTCATTATTTGAATAAAATATATATAATATTAAAATGGAACTGTAAATAATAAATATAGGGGACAGTTACTTGTATAAACTTATGGTGTTATTCTTGTAAATATATAGACCCCCCATTGCTAAGCAACTACAGTATCATTAAATTATATTAATTTTGATAATTAGTGTATATTGCTTATACTGTAGTAATATGATGTACATTATAATATTATATGGTTGATTTCAAAAATAGATGTTTCTATTCCGAAATAAATTGGACCCAGAAGTTTAATGCGAGGGGTAGGTTCCGTTCCACAGAGATGGATTTCCCAGCATGTCCAGCTAAACTGGTAGTATTTTGGATTCGTTGAATCAATAGATTGAAGGTTATGAAACGAAAGCTTTAATACCAACATATGGTGTAAATAAAATAAACATGCACATAAAGGTAGGTAGGCCTACTGTAAAATATGAAAGTTGTTATGTGACCATATAATACTGTATTGTATGACAGATAATGGAAAATGGGATACACATTATTTATAGGTTATTTGGGGATGGGGATATAATAAAATGAATATATAATATAATAAAAATAGTAAAAATATATATAATATAATAAAATGTCGTTGCACGGTTGAAATATTGTACAATTCAATGTTTGGTTATAGCGTGGCTGGGGGAAGTTTTAAAATAGATCGTGTAAAAATTAGAATAGATCATTTCACGGCGTACAGGAACAGTGAGCGTTTTACTGTTGTTAGTAGAGTCGGGACGCCAGTGCAACTGAGGCCGTGGTCCTTGTCCGTCGCCTGGTCGTCGCAGAGACGGCAGACGCATGTGGGGGTCGGCCGCCAACACCCTTTACTGCGGCAGAGCTTGTGGTGCGAGCCATTGGAGATGAATTGGGCTGCAGCGCGGCGCCTGTAGCCTGTGAGTTCGAGGAGGGAGAGCTCGCCGTTCTCTGCAGGGCGGTCGACCGCGTTTAGGATTGCCGTGGTGGAGGCGTATTTGCTCACCCCGCACCACAGTTTCCAGTAGAACGCGCGAACGAGCTCCACGTGTGGTAAGCTGGGCGCGTCGGCCGCGGAAACGCCGTAGACGGAGCAACCGTATGTGGTAGACGGAAGGACAACCGCGCGCCACAATCGACCAGCTGTTACAATTGATATGTTATTGAAATTGACCCGGGAAGCCAATCTCATGCAGGAGGAGATCCCTCGTTTATGCAGGTGAGTGTAGTGACCGGACGCACAAGCAGTGGTTGTCAGTACGACTCCGAGGTACTCGAAAGAGTTGACGAACTCGAGAGGCGATCCTTGGTACATGAGGATGTCCGACTTACAAAGCCGACCACCGCGCCGGAATTTCATGGCCTTTGTTTTGGATTTATTAACGATCAGATCGTATTCTTTGCAATAGTCGGAGAGGTTGTCGAGTCCCGCTTGTACTTCTGCGATGGTGGTTCCGGTGATGGCTACATCATCAGCGTACATGAACAGGAGGCACCCAACAGCGAGTATTACAACTGGGAGATCGTAGAGAAATAGACTGAACAAGAGAGGTGACAGTTTATCTCCCTGGACAACTCCAATCGTTTGTGTTATGGGGTCCATGACGAAAACACCAAGGCAGATGCAGACGTAGTTGGTTGATAACAGTGCCCAGAGGGCAGCGATGAACGCCCGACTGACGCCCAACTTGGAGAGTTTGAAGCATAGCTTCCTGCGGTTAACCGAGTCGAAAGCTTTTGAAAAGTCGACGAACACGCAGTACACGTGTCCTCCGGGGTTTCGCAAAGTCTCTCGGATTAGTGTAATCAGCTTCGTAGCCGCTTGTATCGTAGAACGCCCCTTGCGGAAACCGTACTGGCAGTTTGGGAGAATTCCTGAGGATTCGGTCCAGGGGTATAGCCGATTATATAATATAGTCGTGTATGTCTTTAGTAGGCAGGAAAGTAGAGCGATTCCCCGATACGAATTCGGGGAGACTTTAGGGCCCTTTCCTTTATAAAGGGGGAGAAGATATGAGGTCAGCCAAAGGGCCGGGCAGGTTGCCGCCGACAGACACGTCGAGAACAGAGTGAGGAGAAATGGAAGAAGAAAACTGAAACCGAGTTTCATAGATTCATTAGAAACCCCGTCGGGACCCGCAGCTTTGTGATTCTTCTGTGAATGAACGGCGGAGGTAACTTCATCTGCGTCTATCGGGTGGTCCAGGAATGGTATTGGTTGTTCCGGTAGGACGGGGAGTTTGGTGTCGACGTCGCGAGTAAGTAGACTGCTGAAGTGGGATGACCAGTCCTCTGAGGCAACCTGTTGCGGTGCGGAGTGTTGGCGTTTTGCTTTCGTTATATTCCAGAAGACCGTGTGGTCGGCCTCGCATCGGTCAATGAGGTTCTGTTCTTTCTGAGCCTCGTATGAACTCTTCTTGGATCGAAGGAGCGATATATAGGTACGTTTCAGTTGGCAGTATTCCTCTCGGTTCGAGTCATTCGGATGCACACGAACGCGTTGATGACTGGCCTTTACAGTACGTTGGAGCTCGTAGCAGTCTTTTGTAAACCACGGTTTAGACGTTTTCTTCTGGCGAGACGCTGCTGCGCCTCTCAACGCATCAGTAATGTAGTTGCAGGCACCGTCGATATCATGTTCTGCTAAATTGTTAAAGTCATTGATATTCATTGACAGTTTGTCTACGAGAACATCAGTGTCAATGTCATTGATTCGTTGAGCGCGTTCGTTCCGTGGGGGCGAGGCAGATAGTGTTGCGATACAGGTTGAAACCCGTTGATGTTTGCAGTTTATTGTGGTTAGAACTGACACATCTGTAATATCTATTAAACTGGGGTCAATAAACGTAAGGTCAATGACACTGTGGCCATTCCAGCAAATATAGGTTGGTGTATCCGGGTCGGTTATACAGACTAGACCCAGCCCGGCGAGTCCGTCGCATAGCAGGTCACCACGAGAACTGCTGTCCCCGTCGATGCGGCAATTAAAATCCCCAGCGAGCAGGAGCGGCGCTGTAGAACGAACGCGAGTAGCCGTAATGATAGGGATGAGTTCTAGTAGGATATCGGTAACATCGGTTTTTGGCTTGTAGTACGCGGATATTATATTTAGACCAGGGATTGATATCGCAATTACGTTTTCGCTTTTATGATGGCATTTCGGAGTCCAGTTATTTCTCATATGAACCCCGATGGTTATACCACCGTACGGACGGCCGGTATCACCTTTTTCACTAGAAATGTTGAAACATTTGAAATCGGGGATATCAGGATCTTCCTGAAGAGTCTCGGTAAGAATGAGAATATCGGTATCAATAAATGTATTATCAGTCGTAGTGTCGATCGTACTTGTTATACCCTCAACATTCCATAGGAGTAAGGATATTCCGTTTGAGTTATTAGGCAACGGGGCCCTTGACATAAACTCCGAGTTAAATGGTAGCTCTTCGAAATAAGATAAACATTGTGATGATATGAAGCGTTGACAGAGTTTTTCGTGCTTTATAAGGCTCGCCATGTATCGGTAAGGCTTTTTGCAACCTGTACACAGGCGGGCTGTTGTTGCAGGTAAAAGTAGGTTTAGATTGGTATCGGTAGGGCCGGTGTCAGAGTTTGTTAGGGGAATTATTACAGGTTCTCTTAGTCAGACGGGCGGCAGCTGCCCAGCGTCCGGCTGAGGGTTGAGAGCTCGTAGTTTAAGGTTGGCTCGATCAGCTGGACCGAGATAGTGCCGTGTGATCGTGGTTCCCATAGGCCAGTTGTCTGGAGCAAACACAGCACTGGAAGAAACCTCGTTAGGACACACAACGTGGAAGGCGGCCATGCTCGGCACGACGGTATCATCGGGGTTGGGCCCAATTTTGAAGACGTTTTCAATTTGAATATGTTTACCAGCTAGATGTTTTTTGATCATTTCAGTGGATGTATCGGGATCCAGACGACCAACCCGAACATGGAAGCGGGGAGGTGGCAGCGCAATAGCCTTCAGACCTCCGGGGGAGGCCTCGGACGTTGCGGTATTACCGGTTGCGACTACAACCAGACGGCGCGGTTTATTCGCCGCCATCGGGGTTGCGCGTTGCGTGTTGGGGGGGTTCGCAGTGGGGGCAGACCCCGCCGCTCCCGCCAGAGATCCACGAACGGAGCTTTGCGGTTGCTTGGGCCGGGTGGCGGGTCCGGGTGGCGGCTGGGCCACCTTGGCCAACGCCTTGGCGTAGGGTGGTTTCTCTTTTTGTTCCAAAAGAGAGTTCTTTGCGGCGATCGTTTCCGCACGTGCGTCGCTTAGTTGGCCGAGTGTAATGGTGTACAACGAGGTCATTGCGGCGAATGGAATTGATTGATTGAAGCGATTGAAGGTTATAATAATAGGGCGAAAGAATGTATGGATGCAGGGAGACGATTAGTAACTAATTACTGAGAAGAAGCACCATAAACTGGCGCCAATTACGTTTCTGTGCATACATAATGGGTGGGTTTGCGCGTAAATAAGGTATTTCATTGTATGTTGTAAAGCAGCTAGTGCAGTAATTTTGACGTGTTTGAATATCTCATGACAAACCGTCAGCTGTATTGGAAAAACAAGACTACACGTAAATTGGGCCTTGGTGTCCAATAATATGTTCTCTCAAGTTCCGGATAAATTGACCACGACTGAGGTGACTTGTCTCCAGTAAATTTAAACCTGGGATTTTAATTGTTCGCAAGAATGCAAAGATGTGATAATGAAACACAATGAAAAATATATGAAAAGTAATATACAAGCCGTATAGCAAAGACGTACACAGGATCAATTTTATTTAAAAAGTAAATAAATTGAGGTATCAGGTTGATTCATAACAATTATTCTCATTTCAATGTATTGTAAGGGAGATTACAGGGAAATGTGAAGCACTTAGTGAGAATACTGTAGATAACAGTCAAGCACCTAGTGAGAATACTGTAGAAAACAATCAAGCATCTAGTAAGAATACTGTAGAGAACAGTCAAGCACCTAGTGAGAATACTGTAGAAAACAGTCAAGCACCTAGTGAGAATATGGTATATAATAGTCAAGCACCTAGTGAGAATACTGTAGATAACAGCCAAGCACCTAGTGAGAATACTGTAGATGATGAACAGTCAAGCACCTAGTGAGAATACTGCAGATGATGAACAGTCAAGCACCTAGTGAGAATACGGTAGATAACAGTCAAGCACCTAGTGAGAATACGGTAGATAACAGTCAAGCACCTAGTGAGAATACGGTAGATAACAGTCAAGCACCTAGTGAGAATACGGTAGATAACAGTCAAGCACCTAGTGAGAATACGGTAGATAACAGTCAAGCACCTAGTGAGAATACTGTAGATAACAGTCAAGCACCTAGTGAGAATACTGTGGAGAACAGTCAAGCACCTAGTGAGAATACTGTAGAGAACAGTCAAGCACATAGAGAGAATAATGTAGGTAACAGTCAAGCACCTAGTGAGAATACTGTAGATAACAGTCAAGCACCTAGTGAGAATACTGTGGAGAACAGTCAAGCACATAGTGAGAATACTGTAGATAACAGTCAAGCACCTAGTGAGAATACTGCAGATTATGAACAGTCAAGCACCTAGTGAGAATGCGGTAGATGAGAGTCAAGCACCTAGTGAAAAATACTGCAGAGAACAGTCAAGCGCCTAGTGAGAATACTGTAGATAAGTCAAGCACCTAGTGAGAATACTGTAGATAAGTCAAGCACCTAGTGAGAATACTGTAGAGAACAGTCAAGCACCTAATGAGAATACTGTAGAGAACAGTCAAGCACATAGTGAGAATACGGTAGATAATAGTCAAGCACCTAGTGAGAATACTGTAGATAACAGCCAAGCACCTAGTGAGAATACTGTAGATGATGAACAGTCAAGCACCTAGTGAGAATACGGTAGATAACAGTCAAGCACCTAGTGAGAATACGGTAGATAACAGTCAAGCACCTAGTGAGAATACGGTAGATAACAGTCAAGCACCTAGTGAGAATACGGTAGATAACAGTCAAGCACCTAGTGAGAATACGGTAGATAACAGTCAAGCACCTAGTGAGAATACTGCAGATAACAGTCAAACACCTAGTGAGAATACGGTAGGGTAGATAACAGTCAAGCACCTAGTGAGAATACGGTAGATAACAGTGAAGCACCTAGTGAGAATACGGTAGATAACAGTCAAGCACCTAGTGAGAATACGGTAGATAACAGTCAAGCACCTAGTGAGAATACTGTAGATAACAGTCAAGCACCTAGTGAGAATACGGTAGATAACAGTCAAGCACCTAGTGAGAATACTGCAGAGAACAGTCAAGCACCTAGTGAGAATACTGTAGAGAACAGTTAAGCACCTAGTGAGAATACGGTAGATACAGAAATGATTGGCTTACTTTCTCAAATTTTGAAGAGCAAAAATTTACAAAAAAGAAAATAGTCTGGAAATTATAGCGTCTATAACTACCTACTCAATGTGCTGTGCCCAAGGGGCAGTGTGGGGGCGAATATAACTAATTATTTACATTATACTGCCTTAGATTACTATATATATATCCTTAGCATCCTTATAAAGCCTACTTTGGACCCCCCCCCCCCCCCCCCCCCTCTTATATCAATCATACGAGATATGATATTTACAGATGCGTGTTGGAATTTAATTATATATTTTGCGTTGCCATTAATATAGAGAAATAGAAACTAAAGATGATGGAAATAAATGATAATAGGATAACATTATTAATATAATATCATTGTCTATTCAAACTCTCATACTGCCTACAAACATTCTACATAACAACATTGGGATTCGCGAGTTTAGAATCGAGGCTCTCTGGAACTTTGTAATTATTCATAAGTTCAAATATTTTATTAGTCATAGTTTCGGCGTCGTGTTGTTTATTAAAGAAAGTAATGAACTCCCCTGTAGGCCCCATAAGGTAGGTCACTATAGTGTGGTCTACTATATAGTCTCCTCTATCATCCCGGGGCCCTTCGCTTATAAACACTTTATACGCCTTCGATACGGTCTTTATCTGATCCGGGGTCCCCGTATATCCCACTATATCCGGGTGGTAGTCCTTTACATAGGCGCCTATAGCCGCCAGGTTGTCTCGCAACGGGTCTATTGTAACGAACATTGTCTCAATTAGTCTGTAGCGCTCAGAATCTTTAGCTTTTAGGCTGTTCAAACATTCCGATATTTTCTCTAACTCCTCCGGACAAACATCCGGACAGTGAGTGAATCCGAAGTATATGAGTAACCATTTCCCCAGGAGGTCTCGGTTGGTCTTCTGGTTGCCATGGTGATCCATC
This sequence comes from Nemertoderma westbladi, assembly GCA_032718475.1. Classification (NCBI taxonomy): domain Eukaryota; kingdom Metazoa; phylum Xenacoelomorpha; order Nemertodermatida; family Nemertodermatidae; genus Nemertoderma; species Nemertoderma westbladi. The sequence goes on along the minus strand of JAUCBJ010001380.1, from coordinate 6,538 downwards.
AACTCGAAGTCGCCGCCAACATCTGGTTTACCATAAACTTTGCCGCTCTGTCTGGCCTTCCTACGCATTCTGTAACGAGCAACCACTTTCATACAGTACTGACCCACAGCCAACCCGACCAGGCCGCTAATAATCGCGTAAATAACGGCTCGGTAAACCGGAGTTTCTGCTCTCTTAACTTCCGTTTTACCGTCGATGGGTTTATTGTAAGCGAGTGCGGGAGGGGATGTGGTGAGTGTTCGTTTAGTATAACCAATAGATTGCTTGTAGAGCATACAATATGTGTGCGCAGGTGGCAGGAGCAGGGGGTACCGGTAGGGATTTTCGGAAACAGTTGACCGGTAGTGGTTCCCAATAATTCCGGAACCATTGCACCAACGACCTTGCACGTTCCTATTGATTGAAGATCCTATTGGTTTATCGTGTCTCGCACATAAACTGCTGATATTCCCTTGCCTCCGTAACAATAATAACGAAATATTAACGACATACATAGCGGTACTGATTCAGCTGGTACCGGTACCCGTATAGGTCAGTAGGTAGGTAGGCCTAGCCTGGTAATACCAGGTCAGATTCTTCGTATAAATTATAAATGCGCTAAACAGCTAAACCTATACAGCTACAGGTGGGACTAGGCTTCTACATCTACAGTTCAACAGAATCTGTCTGTCTGTTATGGTGGCCCTGAGCGGCCAAAAGTTTGTTTTTTGTAATCTTTTTTTTTTTTGTTCACCCGACTTTTGTAAACTCGTTCGAACGACTATACAAAACTCGGGAAAACAAATCTAATTGGCTGGAGTGGTTTCTATACCAACAAACATCAATCAGTTTGTAGTCGTTCGAACGAGTTTGCGGGTGGTTCCAAACCCTGAGTTTTGCAAAGTCGTTCGAACGAGTTTACAAAAGTCGGGGAAACAAATCTAGATTGGCTGGAGTGGTTGTCTCTAGAAACCACTCCAGCCAAGAGTTTCAAAAGTCGTGAACGATTTGTTTTCCCGAGTTTTGTAAAGTCGTTCGAACGAGTTTACAAAAGTCGGGTGAACAAAAAAAAAAGATTACAAAAAACAAACTTTTGGCCGCTCAGGGCCACCATAGTCTGTTGATTATCTGTCAGTCTGTTGATTTTAGATCTTAGACCCTTATCTGCCTATATATTAAATTTAACCGTCTGACCGTATGTACAGATGTAAGTATGCCGTATGTGGTAGGCCTATGTAATTGTAATTTGTACATTTGATTTTGTACTTTAATTACATTTTTACTGTTCACTCAAACGGCAAACGGTCACATGTACAATGTAAGCCAAGCCAATCAGTAATCTGTGTCGTGTAATTTTAAATAGATATTTAATATCAATGTTTTATTTGCTTTGTGCTGTGTTTCCTATTTGCTATGTTTCCTACATCTAAATAATACCAGAATACAGTAATATAATACAGTAATAATAATAATAAAAAGGTGCACAACCATATGGCCTAACATGTTGTCGATTTGGCCTTAAAAAAAAGGCCAGTTTTTTTTACACTATTTTAATATTTTGATATGGGGAGAGTTCTATAAATTGTCATTTGCTGCAATTTAGTCAACGGACGTAATTAAAGTCTCTTCATTAAGCAAGATACTAAATTTTATGGTAGCTAGTGTTTTAGATAGGTTTAGCTAGTAATTTCAACACTGGTCAGCTGGTTCCGACATCCTACATTCCTACTTCTCTCTATAAATATTTTGTAGTAGCTAGTTCTTATTACTATTCGTATAGAAAATGTTCCAGAACATAACTGAAGAAACAACATAACTGGAGAAACAAACTGGAGGCCCTACAACGTAAATGTATCCGGATCCGGTATTGCCTAGGAGTGGACAGCCCCTCCCACATCGACAATTCTCATTTCCGTGCAATTAACTGGTTACCCGTCAAACTACGAATTAAACAACACCTGGCAACCATTATGTACAAAACTCACCATAACCTCACCTCTAGCTACATACAAGAAATGGTAGAATTCCCGTCATTTACTGTGACGGGATCGTAGATCCCGACCGGGTAAGGTTTAGTACGCATCACCGTTCTGCTGGGCTGCCGAGCTAGTGTCCTTTTGGCCGAAGGCCGTTCGGGAAAAATAACAGAGTTTGTGTTTCTCAATGTTAATGTTCCAAATGATAATAGCACAGAATTAGTATTTGATTGATATCGCAATACAGAACAACAGCAGATAGAATAATATGTGATAATGTGGTGACGGTCAAAAACTATAACTGGTCTGCAACTCTGTGATTAATGAACTGACCGGTAAATCAGTAATACAGAATAACTATATGATTGCTACACACAGATAGCCTCTGGTATAGTTTAGGCTGGTCTACCTTTCTCCCCTCCTTAGCCTCTTTGAGTAGTTTCTTTCTGGCATTATACGCCCGTCATAGGCGATCACTCGTCCCAACGTCCTCCTCATTGACTCTACCTTCCCTCCTCATCCGGCGTCGCACCGGCGGCCCCACCATCGCCGTCCGTCGCCCTCGGCCTTTGGCTGGCCGGCAACTTCGGTACTCCGACCGCCGCCGTGCGTCGGCTCCTCTTTCTCTTTCCCTCGTAGTTGACGGCCGCCCTCCGCTTGGGTAGTCGGATTGTCCCTCGTTGGCGAATCCGGCGTGGCAGGCCAATATCGTCTCGTTGCGGCCTCTCGGATCGTTTGGTTGGTGTCGTCTGGGGTCCGCGGCGGTGTTCTTTCTCCCTCTGATTGTCGGGGTGTTCTTCCTTCACTCATCTTTGGTATTCGTTGTGGTCACAGTTTGTTATAGGCGGCAGTTTTTGACTGTGACGGGAACGTAGATCCCAACTGGGTAAGGTTTAGTACGCGTCACTGTACTGCTGGGCTGCCAAGCTAGTGTCCTTTTGGCCGAAGGCCCTTGGGGAAAAATAACAGAGTTTGTGTTTCTCAATGTTAATGTTCCAAATGATAATAGCACAGAATTAGTATGTGATTGATATCGCAATACAGAACAACAGCAGATAGAATAATATGCGATAACGTGCCGACGGTCAAAAACTATAACCGGTCTGCAACTCTGTGATTTACGAACTGACCGGTAAATCAGTAATACAGAATAACTATATGATTGATACACACAGATATTGGTTTCACCTCTTACTCTACTTGGCCTTCTGTACCCAATGGATGCTTTCCTGTCTCTGTTCACGTGCTCACCTGCCCGCTATTGGCTTATATACTAATTGTCACTTTGGCACTCCCTGTGAGTGTTTCCCCCCGCCGCTAGCCTTTACTAGCTGTGTTCTCCCTCCGAGGTGGTTTGACCTCTCACCTCTCTCTGTGGCTTTAGGGCTTGTGTCGCCCCCCCCCCAAAGTTGGTTATGAGGCGAGATTATTATTGGTAATCTCGTATCACCAACTATATTGGTAAAATGCCACTGGTCCCATTTTCGGGTGGATAATGCAAGGGAATTGAATCTGCTTACACTCCCCCCCATCATATCTTCCCGGTGAGAAGATAGCATCAATCTTAAGTGCGCTTCAATTCCGCTGGAACCCAACCTAATACTGGGTGTGGGGTGGAGTTCTTTTCTCGGGGTCGGCTTTCCTGACCGCCCCCCCTGGGTGTGTTATTACTACCCCTCCTTGGTGCAATCGCAAGCTATGTCGCACCAAGGTATCTGGTGTCTCTGTTTGAGACAATTGTGCTCTCTCTCCACACACACAATTTTCTTCAACCTCACTCTATTCTCTCACGGACCTCGTTGTCCCTTATTCTCTCTCCAGTCCCTTTGGACTCTTCCTCTCTCACTGCTCCCCACACTTGAATTGCACTCCTTTCACTTCCTCACGCATGTCAACACTTCCTCTCCATACTTCCCCCGATTCCCCTGTACTCAACCGATATTCATTTGGTTCTCCATCCCCTCCTGTCAGGCTCCCACATTCTCATTAGTGTGGCCACACTTGAGAAATGGGATCCGTCTAATGCCTCGTCCTCCTGTCATAGTCAATTGGTCCCCAGTCGCAGTAGCTAATTGGAAAAAGGTTGTATATATGACTGACTATAGTACTTACATTGGTTATATATTTATATTGATTAATTATCTACATACATACATACTAATTGCACTTAATTATTTGCACTTAGGAGTTTGTATTTGCCTTCCAGATCGATGGTAGGTGTCCTTTTGGTATCCTTGTCAACTCCCCTGAGGAAATCCCCATAGGCCCTCAAATATGCTACCAACTTCTTCCACCTCTCTGTCCACTAGGTGTCGGCTATCGTAATACACCGACTCGCCCTTCAGCCGCGGGTGGTCTACAAGACCCTCAAAGACCACCTTAAAGGCTCTCCTGTGATTTAGAGGTGCTCCTGATAGCAGAAACGCCGTTGGCTCTCTTCCGATATCCACGGCCATGAATAGGTTTAATAAACCTATCATTATCCAATCCTCCTGTAAGATATATCTCTTCTGATATATCTTTATCGCTCCCCTTCGGGACTGATATACCTCCTGTTTCCCTGGCCTCGCTCCCCATTTCAGCGAGTTCGCCAGTTCCGCTCCGTACTCCTCTCGGAACTTACCCCAGTCCATCGGCTTGTGGCAGACAAGCCCCATGAGCTGGCCCATCGCCACTGCTCCACAATGTCCTGTGCCCGCTTCGTGCTCCTCCTGGAACTTGCCCCAGTCCATCGGCTTGTGGCAGACAAGCCCCATGAGCTGGCCCATTGCCACTGCTCCACAATGTCCTGTGTTCTCTACAACCCCCAAAGTGCCAATTTTCTTTAGTTTTATTTTATTTTTCCTATGTTCCCCCCTGTCTGTGCTATTATCCTATCTACCTTTCTACGTGGTGCCCTCAGTGCCCACAACTTCTACGGTACTATGTACCCTGCTACTACTATGGTATGCCTACATACCATACCCTTTACTCTCTTACTACGTGGTGCTCTCGGTGCCTACAACCCCTCTTCTACTACTTCTATGGTATACCTACATACCATACCCTCTACTCTCTTATTACGTGGCGCTTTCGGTGCCCACAACCCCTCTGCTACTACTTCTATGTTATACCTAAATACCATACCCTCTACTCTCTTATTACGTGGCGCTTTCGGTGCCCACAACCCCTCTGCTACTACTTCTATGGTATACCTACATACCATACCCTCTACTCTCCTACTACATTTCTCCTACTCTCTCCTTTCTCGAATTTATGTTTCATCATTTGTTTTATCTCTAGAAAGTCACTCTCAACTCTTTTTTTGTTCTCTTCTTCACTAAAAATATCATCATTATTTTTTAATTTCTTTGGTGAAGGTTCCATTACACCTCCCTTTCTATGTATACTCATATGGCGGGATATATTGTCTCGTCTCATTTCTTTATCACAAACCATGCATTTTTCATAACTAGGCATTTTATGAAAGAAAACTGTATTATGTTTTTAAATGTCTACAGCTATATTTTTTCAAAATTTTAAGTTTGTTTAGCTAGGGATTCACTTACAAATATAAATCTCAGTAAATATATATCAGAAGATGGAACATTATTAATAGAGTTCAAATTTAATGTTTAAAGATTAATGTTAATAATTGAAATTTATATGGGAGGCTATCGCTTATTAAGTGAGGTTTGTGTATGGTATAGTGTGGCATAAAGTTAGGCATACAAGACAAGAGGCTTGCCTCACCCCCCTATTGTAGTGATACAAACTCGCCACACTACATGGCTCGCCCCATATGCCAGCAGATACTCAGGGACTGCGGTACTGTAGGGATGACTCACCAGGATTCAGAGACTACGCCCTGACACAGACTCAGGATACCACCGACCAATAGACAGCAGTTAGCTAGCCCAGTAGTACAGTACTGCTGTTGTAGTTAGGTCTCCAGCCTTTGGGCGCACTGCCAGACAGACGGCCCAGCACAGCATTGTTGTTGTTTGTACTTGTGCGGTCACTACCTGTGTATTATACGCCCGACATTATTCCGGCTCCACAGTTAGTTGTGACCTCCATACATGGCGCAGTTGTGTTTGTGTTGGTGAACTGAAACCACCACGCAATCCTAAACCTACGGACCTACCGGTACTCCTGTCTGCATAACCCCAAACCCCGAGTAACGCAGAAGCGAACTGATGGCTGACCACAGAACTCCCTCCGAACAGGGCTCGGACGACACTGAACCCGCCATCGACGTTCTCAACCACTTGCGTCAGGAGTTGGCAAAACGCGACATTGACGCCACTCAACGCGAGGCGGCCGCAGACGCTCGCCTCGATAAACTAACTCAAATGCTGATACACCAGCAGGACAGTGCAGCACGTGAGCGCGCCGAGGCCAATGCGCAGATCGCGCAACTGATGGGCGCACTCCAATCGGGCGCGGGTGTGACCAATCCCGGCGGGGCCGGTCCGATACAACCCGCACTGACACGTCAACCACAACGCTGCGTTATCGATATCCGCGATCTCGAGAAAATCGATAGCGATGTCGACTTCACCTCGTTCTGTCGGTGGCGAGAGGCCTGGCGAGTCCACGCA
>JAUCBJ010001379.1:0-24943 GCA_032718475.1 Nemertoderma westbladi | reverse complement strand
AGCCCAAAAACAGTTGGCCCTGAGGTGCGTCCTAGGTGCGTCCTAGGCTAAGCTGAGGTCCGTCCTAGGCAGAGGGCTAAGGTACGTCCCAGGCAGAAACACGTTTGATTGGTTGTTCCACTTAGCTAGCTAGGGAATTCCATCTTGAATCCAACTTAGTAACCGAGGCCTGTGATTGGCTAATTTAGAATTCATAAGCTGTTTGTATTTGAAAACTTTCTGGATGCCGAGAATGGATTGTACTATGAATTAATAATAAATTCAGACGTAACTAAGTATTTCATTACGGAAAAAAATTAACGAAAAATATGTGAATGCTCTATTTGAATATTTTTAATTTGCATTCTTGTTTAAATCAAACAAACATGTAAATATTGAGTTGTGTGGTGTATATTATCATAAAGTATGTGACCCTACATTTAAGCATAGCTGCATAGAACTTGCTTCATTGTATCTTGACGCAGTGGACAGAGGCCTTGTATTGTACATAACCAGCCAGTGTCTATCTCTCTCTCTCTCTGGGAAGCCAAGCACATACTGTAGACTCCATTATGTGGTTTACTTGTACTGGTAGTAGGTGCCACCAGGTCAAGGCTTGGTTATTGGTTACCAGCCTGCCACCCTGCTGTACTCTGTATACATTTGACTTAACACAGCAGACCCAGCAATGAGTCATCAATGTGTCATAAATACATCTATACAAGTTAGTTATACAAGTTGCGTCAACTATACAAAGAACTACCGACGAAACACCAACTTTACAAACAATAACTGACAAAACACCTACTGTACAAACAACTACACTGGCGAAACACCAACTATACAAACAAACTGACGAAACACATATTGTACAAACAACTACTGCAAGAATGTTTAGAGCCGAAACGAAATTGATATCATTTGGTTTGGGGCCAAATGTGGCTAATAACGGGAAGTGGCGGTGCCCAGTTTGCCAACGATATTTTACCGCCGAACATGAAGCACCAGATGAGCAAGTACATCGGAACATCGCTGTTGGGGAACGATTGGGGAACGGGGAGTATTTGATGACAGATGACCTATCAATCGATAGGTCATCTGTCATCAAATCTTTATGAACGTCAAAAGGGAGAGCGCATGTCACTGCGTAAGTAACGCTACCTGTAGGCTACATAACTTTTCAGTGTTTGATCCCATAACTTTACAGTTTTGTGGCTTAATTTACATGCACTACCAACGCTTGTTCGTGTAACAACTAAGTTACTTATACTTGGGTTACAGGCCACTCTGATCAGCAAAATACTACACAAAGTATCGTATATAATTTATTATATTACAAGTTTACCGATGTTCAATTTTAACATATGTTCAATTTTACCGTATGTAAATACTGTAGTTTTTATTATATTACAGTATAATAATATTCTGTAATTTAGGAAGGACCTACGTTTTTTATACAGTAATAACTCAATTTATTATAATAGCTAATATAAGTTCAATATAACGTCGTGCATAACGGTATACCTTTTTTTCGGGCCATTTACCATAATGGCACGAAAAGAAGGTATACCATTATTTAATTACATAAACGTTTCACGGCAGTTAAATTGTGTAATGCGGCATTTACAGTATTTAATCAATAAATATTTATCTACTAATTATTAAAAGCAAAGAAATGTGTGTATTATTAAAATTTTATTTTCTCTTAATTTCAAACCCTCTTTTTTATTTTCTTTCCCTTTCGCCATTGTTCTCTTTTTTAACGCAACACGTGGGCGTGGGGTGGGCCTTCGCGCTGCACGAGAGTGAGTTAGTAAGGCTAGATGACAATATATTTAGCACCACCTAGCGGCGGACCACGAAATTGTGCGACGCCAGAAACTGCCTCATTTAATTGAGACCGAAGATTAGACCGACAGACCGACCGACGACATACCGTCAGACAAACAGACCGACAGACACGAGGTTGAGATAATGATACTTGTAAGCTAAGATCGATAACTTTCTTGTCTTTTTCTTTCCTTTCCGTCCTTTCCCTTTTTAGCCTTCCCTTTCCTTCCCCTTTTCTCTTGCCCCCCTTTTTCCTCCTTTGTTATCATTTTTTCTTCCCCCCTCCAATCAGGCTATCTTACCCCAGCCCTAGCTCAGCCCAAAAACAGTTGGCCCTGAGGTGCGTCCTAGGTGCGTCCTAGGCTAAGCTGAGGTCCGTCCTAGGCAGAGGGCTAAGGTACGTCCCAGGCAGAAACACGTTTGATTGGTTGTTCCACTTAGCTAGCTAGGGAATTCCATCTTGAATCCAACTTAGTAACCGAGGCCTGTGATTGGCTAATTTAGAATTCATAAGCTGTTTGTATTTGAAAACTTTCTGGATGCCGAGAATGGATTGTACTATGAATTAATAATAAATTCAGACGTAACTAAGTATTTCATTACGGAAAAAAATTAACGAAAAATATGTGAATGCTCTATTTGAATATTTTTAATTTGCATTCTTGTTTAAATCAAACAAACATGTAAATATTGAGTTGTGTGGTGTATATTATCATAAAGTATGTGACCCTACATTTAAGCATAGCTGCATAGAACTTGCTTCATTGTATCTTGACGCAGTGGACAGAGGCCTTGTATTGTACATAACCAGCCAGTGTCTATCTCTCTCTCTCTCTGGGAAGCCAAGCACATACTGTAGACTCCATTATGTGGTTTACTTGTACTGGTAGTAGGTGCCACCAGGTCAAGGCTTGGTTATTGGTTACCAGCCTGCCACCCTGCTGTACTCTGTATACATTTGACTTAACACAGCAGACCCAGCAATGAGTCATCAATGTGTCATAAATACATCTATACAAGTTAGTTATACAAGTTGCGTCAACTATACAAAGAACTACCGACGAAACACCAACTTTACAAACAATAACTGACAAAACACCTACTGTACAAACAACTACACTGGCGAAACACCAACTATACAAACAAACTGACGAAACACATATTGTACAAACAACTACTGCAAGAATGTTTAGAGCCGAAACGAAATTGATATCATTTGGTTTGGGGCCAAATGTGGCTAATAACGGGAAGTGGCGGTGCCCAGTTTGCCAACGATATTTTACCGCCGAACATGAAGCACCAGATGAGCAAGTACATCGGAACATCGCTGTTGGGGAACGATTGGGGAACGGGGAGTATTTGATGACAGATGACCTATCAATCGATAGGTCATCTGTCATCAAATCTTTATGAACGTCAAAAGGGAGAGCGCATGTCACTGCGTAAGTAACGCTACCTGTAGGCTACATAACTTTTCAGTGTTTGATCCCATAACTTTACAGTTTTGTGGCTTAATTTACATGCACTACCAACGCTTGTTCGTGTAACAACTAAGTTACTTATACTTGGGTTACAGGCCACTCTGATCAGCAAAATACTACACAAAGTATCGTATATAATTTATTATATTACAAGTTTACCGATGTTCAATTTTAACATATGTTCAATTTTACCGTATGTAAATACTGTAGTTTTTATTATATTACAGTATAATAATATTCTGTAATTTAGGAAGGACCTACGTTTTTTATACAGTAATAACTCAATTTATTATAATAGCTAATATAAGTTCAATATAACGTCGTGCATAACGGTATACCTTTTTTTCGGGCCATTTACCATAATGGCACGAAAAGAAGGTATACCATTATTTAATTACATAAACGTTTCACGGCAGTTAAATTGTGTAATGCGGCATTTACAGTATTTAATCAATAAATATTTATCTACTAATTATTAAAAGCAAAGAAATGTGTGTATTATTAAAATTTTATTTTCTCTTAATTTCAAACCCTCTTTTTTATTTTCTTTCCCTTTCGCCATTGTTCTCTTTTTTAACGCAACACGTGGGCGTGGGGTGGGCCTTCGCGCTGCACGAGAGTGAGTTAGTAAGGCTAGATGACAATATATTTAGCACCACCTAGCGGCGGACCACGAAATTGTGCGACGCCAGAAACTGCCTCATTTAATTGAGACCGAAGATTAGACCGACAGACCGACCGACGACATACCGTCAGACAAACAGACCGACAGACACGAGGTTGAGATAATGATACTTGTAAGCTAAGATCGATAACTTTCTTGTCTTTTTCTTTCCTTTCCGTCCTTTCCCTTTTTAGCCTTCCCTTTCCTTCCCCTTTTCTCTTGCCCCCCTTTTTCCTCCTTTGTTATCATTTTTTCTTCCCCCCTCCAATCAGGCTATCTTACCCCAGCCCTAGCTCAGCCCAAAAACAGTTGGCCCTGAGGTGCGTCCTAGGTGCGTCCTAGGCTAAGCTGAGGTCCGTCCTAGGCAGAGGGCTAAGGTACGTCCCAGGCAGAAACACGTTTGATTGGTTGTTCCACTTAGCTAGCTAGGGAATTCCATCTTGAATCCAACTTAGTAACCGAGGCCTGTGATTGGCTAATTTAGAATTCATAAGCTGTTTGTATTTGAAAACTTTCTGGATGCCGAGAATGGATTGTACTATGAATTAATAATAAATTCAGACGTAACTAAGTATTTCATTACGGAAAAAAATTAACGAAAAATATGTGAATGCTCTATTTGAATATTTTTAATTTGCATTCTTGTTTAAATCAAACAAACATGTAAATATTGAGTTGTGTGGTGTATATTATCATAAAGTATGTGACCCTACATTTAAGCATAGCTGCATAGAACTTGCTTCATTGTATCTTGACGCAGTGGACAGAGGCCTTGTATTGTACATAACCAGCCAGTGTCTATCTCTCTCTCTCTCTGGGAAGCCAAGCACATACTGTAGACTCCATTATGTGGTTTACTTGTACTGGTAGTAGGTGCCACCAGGTCAAGGCTTGGTTATTGGTTACCAGCCTGCCACCCTGCTGTACTCTGTATACATTTGACTTAACACAGCAGACCCAGCAATGAGTCATCAATGTGTCATAAATACATCTATACAAGTTAGTTATACAAGTTGCGTCAACTATACAAAGAACTACCGACGAAACACCAACTTTACAAACAATAACTGACAAAACACCTACTGTACAAACAACTACACTGGCGAAACACCAACTATACAAACAAACTGACGAAACACATATTGTACAAACAACTACTGCAAGAATGTTTAGAGCCGAAACGAAATTGATATCATTTGGTTTGGGGCCAAATGTGGCTAATAACGGGAAGTGGCGGTGCCCAGTTTGCCAACGATATTTTACCGCCGAACATGAAGCACCAGATGAGCAAGTACATCGGAACATCGCTGTTGGGGAACGATTGGGGAACGGGGAGTATTTGATGACAGATGACCTATCAATCGATAGGTCATCTGTCATCAAATCTTTATGAACGTCAAAAGGGAGAGCGCATGTTACTGCGTAAGTAACGCTACCTGTAGGCTACATAACTTTTCAGTGTTTGATCCCATAACTTTACAGTTTTGTGGCTTAATTTACATGCACTACCAACGCTTGTTCGTGTAACAACTAAGTTACTTATACTTGGGTTACAGGCCACTCTGATCAGCAAAATACTACACAAAGTATCGTATATAATTTATTATATTACAAGTTTACCGATGTTCAATTTTAACATATGTTCAATTTTACCGTATGTAAATACTGTAGTTTTTATTATATTACAGTATAATAATATTCTGTAATTTAGGAAGGACCTACGTTTTTTATACAGTAATAACTCAATTTATTATAATAGCTAATATAAGTTCAATATAACGTCGTGCATAACGGTATACCTTTTTTTCGGGCCATTTACCATAATGGCACGAAAAGAAGGTATACCATTATTTAATTACATAAACGTTTCACGGCAGTTAAATTGTGTAATGCGGCATTTACAGTATTTAATCAATAAATATTTATCTACTAATTATTAAAAGCAAAGAAATGTGTGTATTATTAAAATTTTATTTTCTCTTAATTTCAAACCCTCTTTTTTATTTTCTTTCCCTTTCGCCATTGTTCTCTTTTTTAACGCAACACGTGGGCGTGGGGTGGGCCTTCGCGCTGCACGAGAGTGAGTTAGTAAGGCTAGATGACAATATATTTAGCACCACCTAGCGGCGGACCACGAAATTGTGCGACGCCAGAAACTGCCTCATTTAATTGAGACCGAAGATTAGACCGACAGACCGACCGACGACATACCGTCAGACAAACAGACCGACAGACACGAGGTTGAGATAATGATACTTGTAAGCTAAGATCGATAACTTTCTTGTCTTTTTCTTTCCTTTCCGTCCTTTCCCTTTTTAGCCTTCCCTTTCCTTCCCCTTTTCTCTTGCCCCCCTTTTTCCTCCTTTGTTATCATTTTTTCTTCCCCCCTCCAATCAGGCTATCTTACCCCAGCCCTAGCTCAGCCCAAAAACAGTTGGCCCTGAGGTGCGTCCTAGGTGCGTCCTAGGCTAAGCTGAGGTCCGTCCTAGGCAGAGGGCTAAGGTACGTCCCAGGCAGAAACACGTTTGATTGGTTGTTCCACTTAGCTAGCTAGGGAATTCCATCTTGAATCCAACTTAGTAACCGAGGCCTGTGATTGGCTAATTTAGAATTCATAAGCTGTTTGTATTTGAAAACTTTCTGGATGCCGAGAATGGATTGTACTATGAATTAATAATAAATTCAGACGTAACTAAGTATTTCATTACGGAAAAAAATTAACGAAAAATATGTGAATGCTCTATTTGAATATTTTTAATTTGCATTCTTGTTTAAATCAAACAAACATGTAAATATTGAGTTGTGTGGTGTATATTATCATAAAGTATGTGACCCTACATTTAAGCATAGCTGCATAGAACTTGCTTCATTGTATCTTGACGCAGTGGACAGAGGCCTTGTATTGTACATAACCAGCCAGTGTCTATCTCTCTCTCTCTCTGGGAAGCCAAGCACATACTGTAGACTCCATTATGTGGTTTACTTGTACTGGTAGTAGGTGCCACCAGGTCAAGGCTTGGTTATTGGTTACCAGCCTGCCACCCTGCTGTACTCTGTATACATTTGACTTAACACAGCAGACCCAGCAATGAGTCATCAATGTGTCATAAATACATCTATACAAGTTAGTTATACAAGTTGCGTCAACTATACAAAGAACTACCGACGAAACACCAACTTTACAAACAATAACTGACAAAACACCTACTGTACAAACAACTACACTGGCGAAACACCAACTATACAAACAAACTGACGAAACACATATTGTACAAACAACTACTGCAAGAATGTTTAGAGCCGAAACGAAATTGATATCATTTGGTTTGGGGCCAAATGTGGCTAATAACGGGAAGTGGCGGTGCCCAGTTTGCCAACGATATTTTACCGCCGAACATGAAGCACCAGATGAGCAAGTACATCGGAACATCGCTGTTGGGGAACGATTGGGGAACGGGGAGTATTTGATGACAGATGACCTATCAATCGATAGGTCATCTGTCATCAAATCTTTATGAACGTCAAAAGGGAGAGCGCATGTTACTGCGTAAGTAACGCTACCTGTAGGCTACATAACTTTTCAGTGTTTGATCCCATAACTTTACAGTTTTGTGGCTTAATTTACATGCACTACCAACGCTTGTTCGTGTAACAACTAAGTTACTTATACTTGGGTTACAGGCCACTCTGATCAGCAAAATACTACACAAAGTATCGTATATAATTTATTATATTACAAGTTTACCGATGTTCAATTTTAACATATGTTCAATTTTACCGTATGTAAATACTGTAGTTTTTATTATATTACAGTATAATAATATTCTGTAATTTAGGAAGGACCTACGTTTTTTATACAGTAATAACTCAATTTATTATAATAGCTAATATAAGTTCAATATAACGTCGTGCATAACGGTATACCTTTTTTTCGGGCCATTTACCATAATGGCACGAAAAGAAGGTATACCATTATTTAATTACATAAACGTTTCACGGCAGTTAAATTGTGTAATGCGGCATTTACAGTATTTAATCAATAAATATTTATCTACTAATTATTAAAAGCAAAGAAATGTGTGTATTATTAAAATTTTATTTTCTCTTAATTTCAAACCCTCTTTTTTATTTTCTTTCCCTTTCGCCATTGTTCTCTTTTTTAACGCAACACGTGGGCGTGGGGTGGGCCTTCGCGCTGCACGAGAGTGAGTTAGTAAGGCTAGATGACAATATATTTAGCACCACCTAGCGGCGGACCACGAAATTGTGCGACGCCAGAAACTGCCTCATTTAATTGAGACCGAAGATTAGACCGACAGACCGACCGACGACATACCGTCAGACAAACAGACCGACAGACACGAGGTTGAGATAATGATACTTGTAAGCTAAGATCGATAACTTTCTTGTCTTTTTCTTTCCTTTCCGTCCTTTCCCTTTTTAGCCTTCCCTTTCCTTCCCCTTTTCTCTTGCCCCCCTTTTTCCTCCTTTGTTATCATTTTTTCTTCCCCCCTCCAATCAGGCTATCTTACCCCAGCCCTAGCTCAGTCGGTAGAGCGTTGGAAATTATATGTGTAGTAGGTATTGAGTTCGAATCCTAGTAAGTGCGAATTATTTTTTGTACAGAATTTCAACTCATTTAAATTAACCGCTACAAATTAATTGCATTTGTCTGTACCAATGAGACTGCAGTTATTAGATTGTATCCAATGTCGTGCAAGTTATATATTAGCTGGACCAATAGCTATCTTTAAAAACATGTTAGAACCTATAGAACAATCGAGAATTTTCTCGATTGATTGCGGCACAAATTTGGTATATAAAGGTGCGATTTGTTCATTAGTTATCAATCTCAATTGCTGATCTACCTTAACTTTCTGTCTTATTTCAGATTACATTGTTTATTGTATAAAAGTCATTATATCTTTTGTAATAAAAGTTAGAAATACTTGTCAAACTCAGCCCTTTTCTATCTGTTTTACCATGGATTCACTACGGTGAACAAACTTAGGGACAGGATGGCCGGCTAGAGATCGGGCCGCAGCAATGAACGGGAACATCGGGGGAATGTAGACGAGAGACAACCCGCAATACCATCTAGAGTTATTCGCCCATCGCCTGAAAGGTTAGACAGCGTTCGACGCCTTGCTACCTAAGTATAAGACCAAAAGATCATAAGGTAGAAGTAGTGACACGCTGTGAGCCTAAAATTACATCATAGGGACTGTACTGTCTTGATTCAGGAAAAACCGCAGTAGACCTTCATATTCCTACGGGGGAGGGAGAGAGCGCAGGCAGATACTAGTACGCGGATAGGACGTAGGCACACCGGTACAAGGCATACACATTGGTTAGGGTGCAGCAAACTGTACGCTTAACTCTTGCTAAGTACAGGTGCGTCTGTGACTATTTGCCGTACAACGGTGTCCATTACATCAGAACTTGTAGGCTAGGAGGGTTATTGTGTTTTCACCTGAATTAGGATTGTACCGTTCAGGCGGTAGGGCAGTTTACGTACTAGGCGCAAATAAATTGAGGCTATCAGGGATATACTAACATCTACCGTGTCCCCGCCAACGCCCTGATAGGAAGTTACCTGGACTACCTGGGTGACTAAAATTCTAGATAGGACGCCAGGATAGCTATTAGTAACTGTACGCCTACAGTAGTAAACTAACACATCTCTTCTTAGTATCAGGGACCTGGTACCTAAAATTGCCGAATTCTGGGCGTAGTATTAACCTTATGCCTGAATTTGAGTCCTGGAAATACGCAAGAGGGGAAGGAACCTTATCATTCGTGAGTATTAGACCTACAAGTTATAAAATTAGAATATTCGTAAAATGCACACCGTACCCAGTAATTATATATGTGAAGGAGCAAAACTGCTTTGACCGTTCAGAATTGACACACGCGCGTTAGAAATTATTTACACCTCAAAATATATAAAATTAACTTTCGTCCTTACTGCACTTTGCTCGCTAGTTAGACATCTCCAAATCTCTGCCTGTACCTAGCTAGCGTCCCTTTGCCCAACCATATAAATCACACCGCGGCAAAGTATACGAGCCCCTTAGTCCGTCAGTGAGTCAGCCTGATTTTAGGATTCGCTGCGCGGGATTTTGTTTTATCGAAGTTTGTCTGCTCGTAGACTGTTTTCTGCCTCACCGGTTATAAGAGATCGATACTGCAATATATTCGCTTACTTAGAGTTTACTGTTTTGGTGAGAAGGTCGGATTTATGATTTGATTCACAAACTTTACAGTAGGATATTGCAGGTATTGTTGCTGTCTCTTCAATTATTAAATATTAATTTGGTGATGGTTCGTTAAATAATTACAATAAATATATTTCAATATATACAATTATAATATTATAAACAATTTATACAATATAATACAATTACAATGTTATAAACATTCTACAATATATACAAATATTTACAATGATAATTGATATTTTAAATCAAATTATTTTTTTTGCGATAAAAATATGGTTTATTGATTTTCTGATCTGTTCTCTAGGCGGCGCCTATAACATCTGTATCGTCCCCAGCGACTGGCGTTGGCGGCTTGTAGGGCTCCAACATGCTGGCAAACTCAATAACATCTGTAACTAATCGTTTCCCTTGGTTACCGGTTATCGTCTCAGCGTATCCACGAGCCTCTCGAGCGAAAGCCAAGGATTCTACGTCGATTCTCTGGATGTTCCGTAGCATCGCGAGACAATGGCAAATTAACATCATAACCTGTAGCAAGATAATGGCAAATTAACATCTTAACCTGTAGAGAGATGGTGGCAAATTAATATCATTGCCTGTAGCGAGATAGTGGCAAATTAACATGATTACCTGTAACGATATAGTGGCAAATTAACATGATTACCTGTAGCGAGATTGTGGCAAATTAACATGATTACCTGTAGCCAGATAGTGGCAAATTAACATGATTACCAGTAGTGAGATAGTGGCAAATTAACATGATTACCTGTAGCGAGATTGTGGCAAATTAACATGATTATCTGTAGCGAGATAGTGGCAAATTAACCTGATTACCTGTAGCGAGATAGTGGAAAATTAACATGATTACCTGTAGCGAGATTGTGGCAAATTAACCTGATTACCTGTAGCGAGATAGTGGCAAATTAACATGATTACCTGTAGCGAGATAGTGGCAAATTAACATGATTACCTGTAGCGAGATAGTGGCAAATTAACCTGATTACCTGTAGCGAGATAGTGGCAAATTAACATGATTACCGGTAGCAAGACAGTGGCAAATTAACATGATTACCTGTAGCGAGATTGTGGCAAATTAACATGATTACCTGTAGCGAGATAGTGGCAAATTAACCTGATTACCTGTAGCGAGATAGTGGTAAATTAACATGATTACCTGTAGCAAGACAGTGGCAAATTAACATGATTACCTGTAGCGAGATAGTGGCAAATTAACATCATTATTACCTGCGCATCGAGATAGTGGCAAATCAACATCGTTATTACCTGCAGCCCAGATAGTGGCAAATTAACCTGATTACCTGTAGCGAGATAGTGGCAAATTGACATGATTACCTGTAGCGAGATAGTGGCAAATTAACATGATTACCTGTAGCGAGATAGTGGCAAATTAACCTGATTACCTGTAGCGAGATAGTGGTAAATTAACATGATTACCTGTAGCAAGACAGTGGCAAATTAACATGATTACCTGTAGCGAGATAGTGGCAAATTAACATCATTATTACCTGCAGCGAGATAGTGGCAAATCAACATCGTTATTACCTGCAGCCCAGATAGTGGCAAATTAACCTGATTACCTGTAGCGAGATAGTGGCAAATTGACATGATTACCTGTAGCGAGATAGTGGCAAATTAACATGATTACCTGTAGCGAGATTGTGGCAAATTAACATCATTACCTACAGCGAGATAGTGGCAAATTAACATGATTACCTGTAGCAAGATAGTGGCAAATTAACATGATTACCTGTAGCGAGATAGTGGCAAATTAACATGATTACCTGTAGCGAGATAGTGGCAAATTAACATGATTACCAGTAGTGAGATAGTGGCAAATTAACATATTTACCTGTAGCGAGATTGTGGTAAATTAAAATGATTACCTGTAGCGAGATAGTGGCAAATTAACCTGATTACCTGTAGCGAGATAGTGGAAAATTAACATGATTACCTGTAGCGAGATAGTGGCAAATTAACCTGATTACCTGTAGCGAGATAGTGGCAAATTAACATGATTACCTGTAGCAAGACAGTGGCAAATTAACATGATTACCTGTAGCGAGATAGTGGCAAATTAACATCATTATTACCTGCAGCGAGATAGTGGCAAATCAACATCGTTATTACCTGCAGCCCAGATAGTGGCAAATTAACCTGATTACCTGTAGCGAGATAGTGGCAAATTAACATGATTACCTGTAGCGAGATAGTGGCCAATTAACATGATTACCTGTAGCGAGATAGTGGCAAATTAACCTGATTATTACCTGTAGCGAGATAGTGGCAAATTAACATGATTACCTGTAGCAAGACAGTGGCAAATTAACATGATTACCTGTAGCGAGATAGTGGCAAATTAACATCATTATTACCTGCAGCGAGATAGTGGCAAATCAACATCGTTATTACCTGCAGCCCAGATAGTGGCAAATTAACCTGATAACCTGTAGCGAGATAGTGGCAAATTGACATGATTACCTGTAGCGAGATAGTGGCAAATTAACATGATTACCTGTAGCGAGATAGTGGCAAATTAACATCATTATTACCTGCAGCGAGATAGTGGCAAATCAACATCGTTATTACCTGCAGCCCGATAGTGGCAAATTAACCTGATTACCTGTAGCGAGATAGTGGCAAATTAACATCATTACCTGTAGTGAGATAGTGGCAAATTAACATCATTAACTGTAGCGAGATAGTGGCAAATTAACATCATTATTACCTGTAGCGAGATAGTGGCAAATTAACATCATTATTACCTGTAGCGAGATAGTGGCAAATTAACCTGATTACCTGTAGCGAGATAGTGGCAAATTAACATGATTACCTGTAGCAAGATAGTGGCACATGAACATGATTACCTGTAGCGAGATAGTGGCAAATGAACCTGATTACCTGTAGCGAGATAGTGGCAGATTAACCTGATTACCTCTAGCGAGATAGTGGCAAATTAACCTGATTACCTGTAGCGAGATAGTGGCAAATGAACATGATGATTACCTGTAGCGAGATAGTGGCAAATGAACATGATTACCTGTAGCGAGATAGTGGCAAATGAACCTGATTACCTGTAGCGAGATAGTGGCAGATTAACCTGATTACCTCTAGCGAGATAGTGGCAAATTAACCTGATTACCTGTAGCGAGATAGTGGCAAATTAACATGATTACCTGTAGCGAGATAGTGGTAAATTAAACTGATTAGCTGTAGCGAGATAGTGGCAAATTAACCTGATTACCTGTAGCGAGATAGTGGCAAATTAACCTGATTACCTGCAGCGAGATAGTGGCAAATTAACCTGATTACATGTAGCGAGATAGTGGCTAATTAACCTGATTACCTGTAGCGAGATAGTGGCAAATTAACCTGATTACCTGTAGCGAGATAGTGGCTAATTAACCTGATTACCTGTAGCGAGATAGTGGCAAATTAACCTGATTACCTGAAGCAAGATAATGGCATATTAACATGATTACCTGTAGCGAGATAGTGGCAAATTAACATGATTACCTGTAGCGAGATAGTGGCAAATTAACATGATTACCTGTAGCGAGATGGTGGCAAATTAACCTGATTACCTGTAGCGAGATAGTGGCAAATTAACATGATTACCTGTAGCGAGATAGTGGCAAATTAACATGATTACCTGTAGCGAGATGGTGGCAAATTAACCTGATTACCTGTAGCGAGATAGTGGAAAATTAACCTGATTACCTGTAGCGAGATAGTGGTAAATTAACCTGATTAGCTGTAGCGAGATAGTGGCAAATTAACCTGATTACCTGTAGCGAGATAGTGGCAAATTAACCTGATTACCTGTAGCGAGATAGTGCCAAATTAGCATGATTACCTGTAGCGAGATAGTGGCAAATTAACATGATTACCTGTAGCGAGATAGTGGCAAATTAACCTGATTACCTGTAGCGAGATAGTGGTAAATTAACCTGATTAGCTGTAGCGAGATAGTGGCAAATTAACCTGATTACCTGTAGCGAGATAGTGGCAAATTAACCTGATTACCTGTAGCGAGATAGTGGTAAATTAACCTGATTAGCTGTAGCGAGATAGTGGCAAATTAACCTGATAAGCTGTAGTGAGATAGTGGCAAATTAACCTGATTACCTGTAGCGAGATAGTGGCAAATTAACCTGATTACCTGTAGCGAGATAGTGGCAAATTAGCATGATTACCTGTAGCGAGATAGTGGCAAATTAACATGATTACCTGTAGCGAGATAGTGGCAAATTAACCTGATTACCTGTAGCGAGATAGTGGTAAATTAACCTGATTACCTGTAGCGAGACAGTGGCAAATTAACATGATTACCTGTAGCGAGATAGTGGCAAATTAACATCATTATTACCTGCAGCGAGATAGTGGCAAATCAACATCGTTATTACCTGCAGCCCAGATAGTGGCAAATTAACATCATTACCTGTAGTTAGATAGTGGCAAATTAACATCATTGTTACCTGTAGCGAGATAGTGGCAAATTAACCTGATTACCTGTAGCGAGATAGTGGCAAATTGAAATGATTACCTGTATAGCGAGATAGTGGCAAATTAACCTGATTACCTGTAGCGAGATAGTGGCAAATTAACATGATTACCTGTAGCGAGATAGTGGCAAATTAACATGATTACCTGTAGCGAGATAGTGGCAAATTAACATCATTATTACCTGTAGCGAGATAGTGGCAAATTAACCTGATTACCTGTATCGAGATAGTGGCAAATTAACCTGATTACCTGTAGCGAGATTGTGGCAAATTAACCTGATTACCTGTAGCGAGATAGTGGCAAATTAACATGATTACCTGTAGCGAGATAGTGACAAATTAACCTGATTACCTGTAGCGAGATTGTGGCAAATTAACCTGATTACCTGTAGCGAGATAGTGGCAAATTAACCTGATTACCTGTAGCGAGATAGTGGCAAATTAACCTGATTACCTGTAGCGAGATAGTGGCAAATTAACCTGATTACCTGTAGTGAGATAGTGGCAAATTAACCTGATTACCTGTAGCGAGATAGTGGCAAATTAACCTGATTACCTGTAGCGAGATAGTGGCAAATTAACATGATTACCTGTAGCGAGATAGTGGCAAATTAACATGATTACCTGTAGCGAGATAGTGGCAAATTAACATCATTATTACCTGTAGCGAGATAGTGGCAAATTAACCTGATTACCTGTATCGAGATAGTGGCAAATTAACCTGATTACCTGTAGCGAGATAGTGACAAATTAACCTGATTACCTGTAGCGAGATAGTGGCAAATTAACCTGATTACCTGTAGCGAGATAGTGGCAAATTAACCTGATTACCTGTAACGAGATAGTGGCAAATTAACCTGATTACCTGTAGTGAGATAGTGGCAAATTAACCTGATTACCTGTAGCGAGATAGTGGCAAATTAACATGATTACCTGTAGCGAGATAGTGGCAAATTAACCTGATTACCTGTAGTGAGATAGTGGCTAATTAACCTGATTACCTGTAGCGAGATAGTGGCAAATTAACCTGATTACCTGTAGCGAGATTGTGGCAAATTAACCTGATTACCTGTAGCGAGATAGTGGCATATTAACCTGATTACCTGTAGCGAGATAGTGGCAAATTAACCTGATTACCTGTAGCGAGATAGTGGCAAATTAACATCATTACCTGTAGCGAGATAGTGGCAAATTAACATCATTATTACCTGCAGCGAGATAGTGGCAAATTAACCTGATTACCTGTAGCGAGATAGTGGCAAATGAACCTGATTACCTGTAGCGAGATAGTGGCATATTAACCTGATTACCTGTAGCGAGATAGTGGCAAATTAACCTGATTACCTGTAGCGAGATAGTGGCAAATTAACATCATTATTACCTGCAGCGAGATAGTGGCAAATTAACCTGATTACCTGTAGCGAGATAGTGGCAAATTAACCTGATTACCTGTAGTGAGATAGTGGCAAATTAACATCATTACCTGTAGCGAGATAGTGGCAAATTAACATCATTATTACCTGCAGCGAGATAGTGGCAAATTAACCTGATTACCTGTAGCGAGATAGTGGCAAATGAACCTGATTACCTGTAGCGAGATAGTGGCAAATTAACATCATTATTACCTGCAGCGAGATAGTGGCAAATTAACCTGATTACCTGTAGCGAGATAGTGGCAAATTAACATCATTATTACCTGCAGCGAGATAGTGGCAAATTAACCTGATTACCTGTAGCGAGATAGTGGCAAATTAACCTGATTACCTGTAGTGAGATAGTGGCAAATTAACCTGATTACCTGTAGCGAGATAGTGGCAAATTAACATGATTACCTGTAGCGAGATAGTGGCAAATTAACCTGATTACCTGTAGCGAGATAGTGGCAAATTAACCTGATTACCTGAAGCGAGATTGTGGCAAATTAACCTGATTACCTGTAGCGAGATAGTGGCATATTAACCTGATTACCTGTAGCGAGATAGTGGCAAATTAACCTGATTACCTGTAGCGAGATTGTGGCAAATTAACCTGATTACCTGTAGCGAGATAGTGGCATATTAACCTGATTACCTGTAGCGAGATAGTGGCAAATTAACCTGATTACCTGTAGCGAGATAGTGGCAAATTAACCTGATTACCTGTAGCGAGATAGTGGCAAATTAACATCATTACCTGTAGCGAGATAGTGGCAAATTAACATCATTATTCCCAGCAGCGAGATAGTGGCAAATTAACCTGATTACCTGTAGCGAGATAGTGGCAAATTAACCTGATTACCTGTAGCGAGATAGTGGCAAATTAACCTGATTACCTGTAGCGAGATAGTGGCAAATTAACATCATTACCTGTAGCGAGATAGTGGCAAATTAACATCATTATTCCCAGCAGCGAGATAGTGGCAAATTAACCTGATTACCTGTAGCGAGATAGTGGCAAATGAACCTGATTACCTGTAGCGAGATAGTGGCAAATTAACCTGATTACCTGTAGCGAGATAGTGGCAAATTAACCTGATTACCTGTAGCGAGATAGTGGCAAATTAACATCATTATTACCTGCAGCGAGATAGTGGCAAATTAACCTGATTACCTGTAGCGAGATAGTGGCAAATTAACCTGATTACCCGCAGCGAGATAGTGGCAAATTAACCTGATTACCTGTAGCGAGATAGTGGCAAATTAACATGATTACCTGTAGCGAGATAGTGGCAAATTAACCTGATTACCTGTAGCGAGATAGTGGCAAATTAACCTGATAACCTGTGCAGCGAGACAGTGACAAATTGCTGCTCAGCATAAATGAAATAAAATGAATTCGAACCACATAGGGGGCGTTCATAAAGTATGTCACGCAAATTTTCCAGTTTTTTGATCCCCCCCCCCACCCCCTCTGTCACAAAAAGTTTTTTTTTGTAAATTTATACCCCCCCTCCCCCCCCAGACGAAAAATATTTTATTTCAATAATTTAATAACAGTTATAAAGCGCAATAGAAAGTGAAACATTTTGACTGAAGGAGTTCTTACTAAAAGCCTATACATACTTTAGCAGCTTCAAACTGCAGTACTGTACGTGTACAAGGCAGACTAGACAGGGGTGTCCTGATAATGTTAGGGATTAAATTCAATGTTATTGAGTTTATTGTTTTTTCCTTAAAGTTTCCCACTTATTTACAAATTAGTCAAAGTCAAGCTAACATTAAAGCATACCGTAGAACATCGCCGTGACCGTCACAAAAGTCAACCCCAGTGCGTGACATACTTTATGAACGCCACCATAATGAAAATACAGAGAAAATAGCGCTTTATACAGATAATGAAGCGAAGGATACATAAGTTTTTTTAAGATATATTAAAATATAACCAATTATAATAATATTGTAGTAGGTCATTGTTCGGAATCCTGGCCACGCAAGGACTCCAAATATGAAACACAATCTCGATTTCGTTGCAAAATAGGGCGAATATTGGCGTTCGAAAGTTGCATGGTTTTGCATTTGTGCGAGGATATTTTTTTAGTTAATTTTTTTAATTAAAGTAAAGATACACCCCCGCGCGGTGTGAGAATTAGTAAAGTAATAAATAAGATATTCCATAAAATTTAATTAAAACATGAAGTCTATTATACAGTCGTAGGTATTACAGTAGTGCATTTGTTTCATATTTAATATTGTGGGAAAGAAGCAGGTTAAAGTGACAGTGCTTTTCAGTTGTGTTTCGCCCCTTTACAGCCCCCCTCACTGAGTAGTTTGGGTTACTAACATCGGCTTTTGTGTCGGTATCGTCCCGTCTCTGATTGTATATGTGGGAGAGAACTTGCACTGCCTCCGCCTCTTGGGCTTCGTCAAGCATCTCATCCAACTGCTTCTCAACCCCATTGTCGGAGCCTTCGGGTCCGACGCCTTTGGGTGTCGCAGGAGTCTGTAATCGTATCTGCCAAGGTAGAAAATTGGGAAAATAAATACAATGGAAGTTTGTAAATCTCATCCGGATTCCTCTACTCTCTAATATTAACTGACCAACCTTTACCATTCGACGTAAATGACCAGCCCAAATTTCAGTAACGTGTTGATACAAACTGTTTGCGGTTTCCGGTTGTTCCAACTTCCAGAACACATTTGCCATATGGTAATATCCACCGGATGTGCGAATATCGTCGGTACCAAATTCCTCTGAAGCGTGGAAGACGTCGTCGGCAAAGTTCCTAAGCGCCTCGTCGTAATCCCCCTTGGTTGAGTAGAGGAGACCGAGAATGCGGTAGAGACGGGATTTAAAGAAGTTCCCGCAGTCGATAGACTTTAGGACTGTCCACTGGGCCTGGGAGAGATACTCCTCGGCCTGTTCCAGCCGTCCCAGGCCGATAGACGCCTCACCGAGGATCAGGTAGGAAGGAACCAACTCGACGCTAGTCAGTCCGTAGACGTCGATGCTGAACGCAAGCGACTGTAGAGCTGCCGGGACAGCCTCAGTGAAGGATCCCTGGAACAGGAGTTTCTGACCTGTGGTTCGCGTAAGGTCGATCATATGCTGTTTGCGGGTAAGCAACGCGAGTCTGCGGTTCTCTCTCTCTTCCTCCGATTGTAGGAAAGGCTCTCCCGTCTGTCGGAGCGGGATCAGCAACTGGCATATCTTCTCGTGGATGCCGACATAGTCAATCCTTTGGTGTTCTGAGCTACAGTAGTACGCAACTCGACACCGCGTGCATTGTAGGTAAGCTGGTTTCTTACAGAGTTCGCATAGCAGCTGGACGCCTTTTGGGTTGGAAAGCGGGTTAATTGACGCCATAAATATAATGAACAGATAGAGTGTATAACAATTTCGCGTAAACTAGCGCCGCTACACTACGGTAGTGGGCCAAAATGTTGCCGGCTACTTAAAACGAGCAAGTGAACTACTGAACTATAAATACAGATTGCTGAACAGTGTCGTTAGTCGTTGGTGAATAAATTCAGACATACACGTGTACCGGTAGTATTGTGGTGGAACTAAATCAATATCGCAAACCTCAAAGGTTTACTTAAAAGGGCTTTTAAATATGGGGTTAGTGATGAATGACGTGCATTTACTGAGGTAGAATAAAACGTCTGTCCTTATCTGATCTGATCTGATCTGATCTGATCTGACAGCATCTGATCCTATAACCAATCAGGAGAAAGATATATAATATTTACCTAACTGTCTGTTAGGTAAATAGCCAATAGCTGAATAGGGGATCACGTTTCACGTTGCCTGTTTATGTATCAGTATCATCATATGACGTAGCAGTACAGGCATACCGGTATGCATCTAATGCACAAAGGCATATTATTACACCTATTTATTATTATATATTTACACCTTTTAAAAATGCGATATAGGATGAAAGATGGCGGGTATGAAAGTTGTGTGATTGTCCCAGCAAAGATGGATAGTTTCAGATGTAAACAACTTTCGTAGATTTAGTTGGTGTTGAAACATTAAACATTTATTAAAAACAATACAGCCTTTGCTGCAATATTTTCGTAAATCTTTCTTGTTAATAGTTATCATTATTAATAGTTAAAGTTAATTATATTAATTATAATTAATATTATTAATTAAGTAATGATACTTATTAATACATTACATTTAAAATATTTATTGTTTGTTTGTTACGCTAAACATCTAAAGGGAAGGCAGGAAGGGGTATCTCTCTAGGCCTACTGTACAGTATAGTGATAGTGTGTATATGACGAAACACTTACTGACTTATGCCCCATATTGCCAGCTGATACAGTGGAGTTTATACTCAGACGATGAAGGAATATGGGAATTAATAAACGCTGTTGTTACCTTCCAATTGAAGGAAAAGAGCTGGTTACAGCGGCTGTAATTTCTAACCAAAACAATAAACGACGTTTTACCTACAAATTAAGCGAAAGGAGCAGGTTACCGAGACAGGGTTTTCCAACCAAAACAATTAACGATTTTGTTACCACCAATTGAGGGAAAGGAGAATATGTTACCGCGGCGGCTTGTTTACACCCTCCTTCTTACTAACCGTCCGACTGACTGATCAATAGATCATCCCCCTCAAAAAAATAAAGGACATCGCGAACGCGCATAAAACACTTAATAAAGATAAATTTAATAAAAAAAATCGACCGAAAAGTGAAATCCTGGTATTCTATACATGGGCGAAGAATACCAGACTTTATGCCGTTATATTTCACTTTGCAGTTACCCCCATGTGAAGAATACCAGGTTCTCACCAAAAACACAGGTTACAGAACGGCTGAATATAACCAAAACAATAAACGAATTAGTACATTTACAGGTTATAAGACATAAATAAGCTCTATAATACACTCAATAAAGATAAATTAAAAAATAATTAAAATCTTCATATATAAAATTCCAATAAAAGTCGACCGAAAAGTGAAATCCTGGTATTCTTTACATGGACCGGCACCAAAATTTGGTACCAGCCGCTAAAAACAAATTTTTAAAAGATTTCTAGCTTATTTTATTTGAATTCCTTTTAGTTCGTTTCAGTTAGTCTTTTAGTTAGTATCGTTAGTTTCAGAGCGGGAGGTGTTATATTGACCACCCCCCCCCCCGGGTTTAAGGGGATTCATTGATTAATTGCTTGATATTTTTTTCCAGATTAACAATATAAAACAATTTACATATTAAACACTAAAATAAGGAACTGGTAAATAATATATAATAGTGTATAGTGTACGTGTAGTTACTACTGTATTTAATTACTTAAGTAATAGATAGGGCCTACTGATCAAACTGAAAGTAAATAAAAATGTAACTGAAAATAGTGTAGCTGTGTAGTGAACGTCTATGATATCGGGCTTGTCTAATCAGCACGATTTATGATTACCTAATTAAAAGTTTAAAAATAGTCTTAATGAGCTGTACCAATTGCAAACGTTAAAATGGAGGGATAGCCTTATGCGGTGAACCGCGTTTCCATAAGGGTCCCTCCCAGTAATACCGGGGAAACTTCACATGCTGGTCGACATAGGCAGAAAGTCCTCATTTAGCTACTATTTAATGATGCAAGGCAGAGATGCCTCGCTAAACCCTTCAAAACATTCGTGCCGAAACGAAAACTACCTTGGCCCCCACGCCGGGGTTGAACCCAGAACCTCCGAGATATGTGAATTCAATATAACCACTACACCAAGGTGCGCTCTGAACCAAGGTGGAACAAGTGTCAGATACCGTCAGATCAGATCAGATCAGATAAGGACAGACGTTTTAGCCATCCTAGCATTTACTGTATGCGTGGCGTAGACCTACCCACCGCTACCGTACTGCTGTACTGATCTCTAAACTACCTGACCACGTTTGCTGCTCAATTTGTTGTAATTTAGATTTAATTAACTATTACGGCTGTAATAACTGCTGTCTGTAGTTGTAGGGCCTAACATCTATCAATATACATTCATGCTTGGGTACTAGGGTACAACTAGAGTTCAGCAGTAGTACCTTGGCCATGGCGTTACCGATACCGGGTACAATATTAGGCCTACAGCAGTACACTGTATGCCTATGTTATCAGAATAGTTGATTTAGTGGACAGTTGTATTTGGTGCCAGGCAACGAACATTGACTTTGGCAGTAGGTATTAAATCAGCTGACGAAGTATTTAAAACAAGTAATCATTCCCCTCCGAGATCTACTTAATTTCCATCCAATTAAATTAAATTAAATACCTGAGTGTTTAAAGCTCATCTATCCCATCATAGTAGACATGTACCGTACAACAAGAGTCCCACAAGAAATGAAAACAAATAAGTTGGTGCCAGTTCCCAAGAAGGGCAACCTAACACTCTATGGTTCTTTTCGGGGAATCTCATTGATCTCGATTGCTGCAAAACTATACAATAGAATTCTATTAAATCGCATCAGGGATCCCATTGAGAGACTGCTACGTGGAAATCAGAATGGGTTCCGTAAAGGTCGTGGGACCATGGAGCCCATTTTGGCACTTAGAAGGATAATTGAAGAGTTATCAAAAAAGAAAGACAGGCATCTGGCTGTTATATTTGTTGACTTCTTCAAGGCCTTTGATTCAGTCTCTCGCTCACGTATGTTCAGCATACTTTCATTATATGGGATTCCTGATGAAATTATTGCAGCAATCAGATCAGTATACGATGGTTCGACAACATTTGTGTCTACTGTTGATGGTGACACAGAACCATTTGAAGTGTTATGGGGCGTCCTCCAAGGAGACACACTTGCACCATTCTTGTTCATTATTGTGGTTGACTATGTTCTACGCATGTCCTTAGATCATCATAATGATGATGGGGTGATGATAACTCCACCTACTGGCTCCAGAAGTCGAGGAAATCCTGCCAAGTACCTAACTGATCTAGACTTTGCTGATGACTTAGGAGTACTCTCAGAATCATTAGAGGGAGCCTGTTCGCGCTTTCGAAGACCTTTAGCAGTTTAACCTGCCAAATTTTATATGTCTTTTAGTTAATTAAAACCACTTTAGCATACGACAATAATTTATGCTAATACGCAAAACATTAGCCGAAATCAGCCCATGCGCGATCATTCACCCGATGGATCTACACCCGGGAGACTGAATTCGGATGCTTGAATTGTATTATTACAGTGTAAGGTTGCAGTGTATACCTAATGTATTATTCGATAGATCGTTAATAATTAATCTCTGACAGATATTATTGGCTTTCGGGAAATATTAACAGTTCCTTTTGGACGTGGCGCTTTATCTATTTAAACAGAACTAAGACTTATACTAAACGCAACGATACTGCTTATGATTAAAGTATAAAACGTATTCTTTAGGAAATACTTTGTTACCAATCACAATCATACACACTATTCTGCCGACAGTCAGTACATTTGATCACACATAAAGAGAGCAGTAATTGACTCACGTAGGGTCTGCTAAATAACATTGGATTCAATACACACCACATTAATATAAATCGCAATTGTTATATATAGCCGGTCTCTCTAACCTGTAGTGTTATCAAGAAAATTGGGAATTGGGTGATTTATCCGTATTATCCAAATAGCAATATTTCCATCAACAAATAGGTACAATTAATAACTGACGGTAAAATAACAGTACAAACAATATGATTAATGCAATTAAATTAAGTGAGTTAATGCTGTCTTTCGATTTGATTGATTAATTAATTGTGATTCGATTCGGTAACAGTTTATACTTTCGATATTTCAAGCAGTTTACGGTACAGCAGTATCTATCCAAAAAATGCCGGTGTTTCTGGCTTAGACAGCAATAACAACAAAGTATCAAGAAAAAACAGTAAGACTGAACACTCTCCTTATGATCGGCAGGAAAGCTACACGTCGACAGGAAAAACCGCCCTGATTGGCCCAAGCCAAACAAAGAACCACGCGGCCAATGGCTGTTTCCATGTCAGCAACCAGCTGCTAGATGTCGTAATATGAATCATCACGGCTAAGCTGTGAAAGGTGGTTGGTGCATTACAAGTTTTTTGTCTTACCATGTCCGCTAAAACACGTATATAGCAGAATTACTTTTATGTCCGTTAAAACACCTGTAAAGGTACCTTGCGGGCGAGGGGAATATATATACAGTTAGAAAACCTTTTTTAGAGTATTCCAGCGCCTGGGGGGGAACTGGCCAGCAAAGGCAACGTATCAGTTATCCCAC
The DNA here is from genome assembly GCA_032718475.1 of Nemertoderma westbladi. Taxonomy (NCBI): domain Eukaryota; kingdom Metazoa; phylum Xenacoelomorpha; order Nemertodermatida; family Nemertodermatidae; genus Nemertoderma; species Nemertoderma westbladi. Next base: position 587 of record JAUCBJ010001379.1, on the reverse strand, counting down.
AAAAGCTTTTACACCGCTCCCAGAAAATGGGATTTAAGTCTATAAAATATACAAAATCACAGTTTCTAAAATACAAAAATACTCTAAACAGTTAGTCTTTCTTGCGCGGACGGCGTTTACGCAGTTTTTTAAAGCTAGCAAGAGTCCTTTTCTCTTTGGGGCGAGCCACTTTACTAGGAGGGCTATAACTCCTGGGTGAAGGGTGCAATATGATTGCATCAGAAGGTATGGGATTGCGATCGGTATATCCGCCGGTCGAAGTACCGGGTTGATGGACATCAACGTCCGGGGAGAGGGGTCTAACGGCTTTGAGAGCTCGTTTCAAGACAGCCGCTCTTACGGGTCCTTTACGAGTGGTCTGAACGAGGGCCGTGGGTGGACCATAGGCAGTTAGAAACTTCCTTGGTTTAATGGTTCTTTCTAACTCGCGTTCGCGGGCTCGATACTCGTAAGGCCGTCGATATACCTCTTGTAACTCAGGGTGTGAGTTGACGAATAAGTCTCCACAGGCAGGGTCTTGACGGATAAAGTTTATTAAGTTGTAAGACTGGATGTCACTCGGATTAATGCTCCTGAGAAATTTACGC
>JAUCBJ010001378.1:0-30492 GCA_032718475.1 Nemertoderma westbladi | reverse complement strand
CTGTCTGTCTGTCTGTCTGTCTGTCTGTCTGTCTGTCTGTCTGTCTGTCTGTCTGTCTGTCTGTCTGTCTGTCTGTCTGTCTGTCTGTCTGTCTGTCTGTCTGTCTGTCTGTCTGTCTGTCTGTCTGTCTGTCTGTCTGTCTGTCTGTCTGTCTGTCTGTCTGTTTGTCTGTCTGTCTGTCTGTCTGTCTCTCTGTCTCTCTGTCTGTCTCTCTGTCTGTCTCTCTGTCTGTCTCTCTGTCTGTCTCTCTGTCTGTCTCTCTGTCTGTCTCTCTGTCTCTCTGCCTGTCTCTCTGTCTGTCTCTCTGTCTGTCTCTCTGTCTGTCTCTCTGTCTGTCTCTCTGTCTCTCTCTGTCTCTCTGTCTGTCTCTCTGTCTGTCTGTCTGTCTGTCTGTCTGTCTGTCTGTCTGTCTGTCTGTCTCTCTGTCTGTCTCTCTGTCTGTCTCTCTGTCTGTCTCTCTGTCTGTCTCTGTCTGTCTGTCTGTCTGTCCGTCTGTAATAAAAAATTCATTCATAAATAACTTTTGAAGATTTTAACAATTTTCATCCAAATTTTGTACGGGCATACTAAGACAAATTTCCAATATTTTTGAAAGTTACGGGCAAATACCTCTCGAACTTGTCACTCCAGGTCAAATCTAACTTGTTTCGAACTTACTCAAGTTCACGTGTTGCGCGACGCCCCACGAACGTGTATGTAGCGTGGCGTATTAATATTAGTATGAGGTAAACTCGCGGATCAAATCCATTTTTTTACTATATGAGGCGTCAGCATTATTTAATATAGATTGGAAGTAAAGGGTGTAGAAGTGTTCCTCTGGTGTCAAGGAGTTCAGGAGATGTGGGAGTTTGTGCAATTGCGTGTGCAAAGTTTTAGTTTGTAAATGTGGGTAGCCATTGATGACAGAGATGGTAAGCCCACATTCCAAGAGTTCATCATTTATGTCTTGTAAAGTTCAATGGTATCTTCCCCGCTGAGGTGAATACCAAATAAGTAAGTTATTATACATTTAGAAGGGATCTAGGGGTCTTAACCTCGAATGATAAGTTTATTTTACCGAAAATAACTTATCTTTTATTGGCGCAATTGTATAATAACAAACACCTCGAAAAATACAGCTTGCCAACACATTGTTACTATCAAATAAGTAAGTCACCTTCTCATTTTCACTATTAAATATATTATATTCCATACCGACCGGCATTGAAGAGCACATATAGTATGTCAGGGATCTGCAATTCCAAATAAGACATTTAAAACCGTGTTTTTAATGTAATTCCCAGCATGTATTATTGACCGCTTTGTATCGCATTGCAGTTTAACCCCATGTGAAGAATACCAGGTTTTCACTAAAACCACAGGTTAATAGGGATAAATTTGGAAAAATACAAATACTTCATGTATAAAATTCCAATAAAAAGTCGACCGAAAAGTGAAAAGCTGATATTCATCACATGGGCGGAGGCCGATCTCCCGGAAGAAGGTCTCTGCACCGGGCCGGCCAAATAGGTCTCAAAGGTCGAGGGGTGAAAGAAGTTGCTCCAGTCCATTGGGTCCCGGTGCGTTTTTAACGTTCAATGTATGTGACTGTTTGAATTGCCAATGCCACCCCTTTCTGTAATTTATTTGATTTGGGAGTACCGGTATATACATTATTAGCTTTGAAGAGCAAATAACCAGCAGTGTATCTAATTTCCTACTTTTTATGTCCTGAGAATAAATAGGATATATTCTGTTTTAGCAGCCTTGTGAGGCACAATAACTTATAACCGCGAAATTAGATCCTAGACACGTACTTAGATCCTAGACACGTACTTAGATCCTAGACATGTACTTAGATCCTAGACATGTACTTAGATCTTAGACACGTACTTAGATCTTAGACACGTACTTAGATCCTAGACATGTACTTAGATCCTAGACACGTACTTAGATCCTAGACATGTACTTAGATCTTAGACACGTACTTAGATCCTAGACACGTACTTAGATCCTAGACACGTACTTAGATCCTAGACATGTACTTAGATCTTAGACACGTACTTAGATCTTAGACACGTACTTAGATCCTAGACATGTACTTAGGTCCTAGACACGTACTTAGATCCTAGACACGTACTTAGATCCTAGACACGTACTTAGATCCTAGACATGTACTTAGATCCTAGACACGTACTTAGATCCTAGACATGTACTTAGATCTTAGACACGTACTTAGATCCTAGACACGTACTTAGATCCTAGACATGTACTTAGATCTTAGACACGTACTTAGATCCTAGACATGTGCTTAGATCCTAGACATGGCCATACATCCTATACGTCTGTGATTAATAATATTCGCATCGATAACTCAGTCGTAAGCGGGTACCTCAGATTCGTATCTGGGCACTGCTATTTATAACTGAGTACTCTGATTTGTAACAGTCGCTACAGTTTAAAACTGTGCACCTATTTTGTAACTGTGCACATCAATTCGTAACCTTGCACATAGATTAGTAAACGTGTACACCAATTAGTAACCGTGTAGACCGATTAGTAACGGTGTACACCGATTAGTAACCGTGTACACCGATTAGTAACCGTGTACACCGATTAGTAACCGTGTACACCGATTAGTAACCGTGTACACCGATTAGTAACCGTGTACACCGATTAGTAACCGTGAACACCGATTAGTAACCGTAACCGTGTACACCGATTAGTAGCCGTGTACACCGATTAGAAACCGTGTACACCGATTAGTAACCGTGTACACCGATTAGTAACCGTAGTACACCGATTAGTAACCGTAACCGTGTACACCGATTAGTAGCCGTGTACACCGATTAGTAACCGTGTACACCGATTAGTAACCGTGTACACCGATTAGCAACCGTGTACACCGATTAGTAACCGTAACCGTGTACACCGATTAGTAACCGACCGTGTACACCGATTAGTAACCGTGTACACCGATTAGTAACCGTGTACACCGATTAGTAACCGTGTACACCGATTAGTAACCGTAACCGTGTATACCGATTCGATTAGTAACCGTGTATACCGATTAGTAACCGTGTACACCGATTAGTAACCGTGTACACCGATTAGTAACTGTGTACATCGATTAGTAACCGTAACCGTCTACACAGATTAGTAACCGTATACACTGATTAGTAACCGTGTACACCGATTAGTAACCGTGTACACCGATTAGTAACCGTGTACACCGATTAGGAACTGTGTACACCGATTAGTAACCGTGTACACCGATTAGTAACCGTGTACACCGATTAGTAACCGTGTACACCGATTAGTAACCGTGTACACCGATTAGTAACCGTGTACACCGATTAGTAACCGTGTACACCGATTAGTAACCGTGTACACCGATTAGTAACCGTGTACACCGATTAGTAACCGTGTACACCGATTAGTAACCGTGTACACCGATTAGTAACCGTGTACACCTATTAGTAACCGTGAACACCGATTAGTAACCGTAACCGTGTACACCGATTAGTAGCCGTGTACACCTATTAGTAACCGTGTACACCGATTAGTAACCGTGTACACCGATTAGTAACCGTAACCGTGTACACCGATTAGTAACCGTAACCGTGTACACCGATTAGTAGCCGTGTACACCGATTAGTAACCGTGTACACCGATTAGTAACCGTGTACACCGATTAGCAACCGTGTACACCGATTAGTAACCGTAACCGTGTACACCGATTAGTAACCGTAACCGTGTACACCGATTAGTAACTGTAACCGTGTACACCGATTAGTAACCGTGAACACCGATTAGTAATCGTGTACACTTATTAGTAACCGTGTATACCGATTAGTATCCGTGTACACCGATTAGTAACCGTGTACACCGATTAGTAACCGTACCCGTGTACACCGATTAGTAACCGTACCCGTGTACACCGATTAGTAACCGTACCCGTGTACACCGATTAGTAACCGTACCCGTATACACCGATTAGTAACCGTACCCGTGTACACCGATTAGTAACCGTACCCGTGTACACCGATTAGTAACCGTATACACTGATTCGTAACCGTGTACACCGATTAGTAACCGTGTACACCGATTAGTAACCGTGTACACCGATTAGGAACTGTGTACACCGATTAGTAACCGTGTGACACCGATTAGTAACCATGTACACCGATTAGTAACCGTGTACACCGATTAGTAACCGTGTACACCGATTAGTAACCGTGTACACTGATTAGTAACCGTGTACACCGATTAGTAACCGTGTAGACCGATTAGTAACCGTGTACAGTACACCGATTAGTAACCTTGCACACCGATTAGTAACCGTATACACAGATTAGTAACCGTGTACACCTATTAGTAACCGTGAACACCGATTAGTAACCGTGAACCGTGTACGGACGCGATTAGTAGCCGTGTACACCTATTAGTAACCGTGTACACCGATTAGTAACCGTGTACACCGATTAGTAACCGTGTACACCGATTAGTAACCGTGTACACCGATTAGTAACCGTGTATACCTATTAGTAACCGTGTACACCGATTAGTAACCGTAACCGTGTACACCGATTAGTAACCGTAACCGTGTACACCGATTAGTAACCGTAACCGTGTACACCGATTAGTAACCGTAACCGTGTACACCGATTAGTAACCGTGTACACCGATTAGTAACCGTGTACACCGATTAGTAACCGTGTACACCGATTAGTAACCGTGTACACCGATTAGTAACCGTGTACACCGATTAGTAACCGTGTACACCGATTAGTAACCGTGTACACCGATTAGTAACCGTACCCGTGTAACCGTGTAACCGTACGTGTACACGATTAGTAACCGTAACCGATTTTGTGATCGTGCTGCGCGAAGACCCCACGACCGTGTAAGCTTTATTAAACGTTTGGAGAATCTGTAATTTTAATTTATCCCTACATGCCCACATTGCCCAGGGTTACCTAATATTCTGATTAAGCCGCAGATACCATGGTCGCGGCTCGTTTTCTTACCATTCAAACGTCAAACTTGGCCTTCACCTGCTGACACAATAACCATTACGGGTGCTGTGATTTACTTTTTGGAGTTATATGACTGCGGCTTTACAATGCTCGTCCGCAATTGTTATTGATTGATTGATTGGTTAATGTGATTTGACGTGATGATAAAATGGAAAGTATCGTTGGGAATGGAAGTTGGCTTCCAGTTTTCCTCAAGCTAACTACCATTAATTAAATTATAACTTTTTGTTGGGCACAGCTTTTGCTGTTTTGCAAAGTCGGCAATGACGTCCAGGAGGTTTGTTCATCGACCTAAATTAGTAGTTAGAGTGTGTAATTAGTAATTGTAGCCGTGATACTCTACCCTTTGATTGTAGCGAGTGGTTAAAGACGGCCAAGTACTGTAGAGTTGAGAACAGTGGCAGCATATGATGGTATTGACAGATGGATGCCATTATGAGATAAATTGCGGACATACAAGGTATCAGATAGTATTTCCAGGTCTATCTTTTACCTGAGCCGCTAGCTGAATGGTTAGAGCGTCAGACTTCCAACCCGGGGGTCACCTGTTTGATCCCACCTGGACGTCATTGCCGACTTTGCAAAAAGCTGTGCCCAACCCTAAGTTTTAATAATATTAAACCACTCATTCACCCATAACCCCAATAATAAAATAATTAAATTATTCGGAATGTCTACCTGAGATTATAATATTGTCATAAAGGCCTATTTGATGTTCAAAATTTTTAAATTTATGATGTAATCCAATTGAATACCATGAACTAACATTATGTGGGACGAGCCCACAGCATAAATGTATTGCATATAGTTGTCGCCGTTATTATCGTCACCGTCTTCGTCTCGTCAGATATATACTGTCCACACCATGTGTACTAGAACACTGGCTGTGTCATTGTCATGACGCTGATCCTTCTACACTAACTACTCTTGTCTGCCGCCGGATGAAAACCCTCTGCCATTTCCTATTGTTTGTAATCCTTTTTTATTATACCTGGTAGTTTTTTTTGTAGACCTTACGCTATGTTCGTAAGGTTGACCAGGCTGTAGAAACCCAGTTTGCCTCTAGAGGGCATAATAGATCGGAGAAAATCTGCCTATAATTTGATTATTTATAGTTATTTTGAGTTCATACTTTGCATAAAGTAGTCGCATGTGCTGCGCAATAGCCCCATTTCGTTTAATGACTGGTAGGAGCGCTAGCTAGCATAATCGTTTCCCCTTCCAATGGAATACAATTATCTATGGATTTCGTCATGAGTAATAAAGTGTACAGCCAACACTTTTTCATGCAATTGCTCCACTTACTTACTTTAACTTTGGCGTTTCGCGGCGAGCCCTTATTTTCCCTCAGAAATGCTGACTTTTCCTATTTTCAATTTCAAAAATAACAACCAAACTTTATTATTGTTATCGGAATTTCATTATAAGTCCGGGTTACATAACAAAAGCAGCAATAATTCTGAGGTAAGATAAAAGCTTTCACATAAATTTTAGCATTTCTGCTCACCAAAATAAGTAAAGTGAAAATGATATTTTAAACTTGACTTTTGAGTTATTTTTATTTATTATATCTATTGTTTTTAATGCATCTCTGCTGTAGTTTCGTAGACGGACAAATATTTTCCGGGTTAGTCATTTTATTTGTTAGAATTAGCATGTGGCAAGATAAACTTGTTATACGTAGGAGTTTCTCTGTTTATTTTCGTTAATGGTGTCTTTTACTGCGAATGAGTTCCCAACCTCACTGTATCTTACCTATATGTATCCCTAGAGTTATAATTGTAGGTTCTATGTTAGTCTATATTTAATTTGTGTTGTTTTATTACAACAGAACAGGAAAACTACTATATGAAAACCACTTTCAGGGTGTAAATGCAGCGCCAATAGCAGACCGTCACTTATTGTTTTGGTTAGAATAACCTGCTCATTTCCCTTTTCTTTTACTAGTGTTATCGGCTCTGTGGTTATCGGTTGTCGGTTGTCTGCTTTCGATTTTTAGCATAGTGTTTACAAACCTTACTTTGCTTGAATTTTTAAACAAAAAATTCAAACTGGTATTTAGTAATCGCTGATAATTTGGAACATTTATACATAATATGGTACATCTGGTAAAGATTTTAGCTGATTGATTTCTTTTATGGTCTAATTCTTTAACACTTCATCCTTGAATGTATTTTAGGCAGAGCTTGCTTTTTTGCTTGAAATCGATGTTTGTCCCTGACAACGCACCCCCCCCCCCCCCCCCCCCCCCCGATTTTAGTCCATGCATGACAATCAATAAGTTAGTTGGTCTGTTTGTTGTTTTCGTTGATATTATGTGGTTTTATGTGTTGAGATGCGTATTCCAACATAAAAACCACCTGGAACCACACGAATTGTCCGCTTTAACTAACTTATAAAACACTACTGAAGGTCCTCCACGCAGCCATATCAATGGTTCAACTCGTATTCATACATTACGTATACTCAATACACGAAGTTTGTGGTTCGTGCCATACAGTGCACTACTAGGCCGAATAAATAAGCAGACAATTATACTAATACTTATATACTTACTGTACAAACACAGGACTTACATTTTTATATTTTTGTTGCAGCAAGAACTATTGGGGATAGCCTACGACCGTTTGATACGTCTTGACTTGAATGGAGAATGCACGCTAAAAACATGGAGATATAGCAGTATGAAAGCGTGGCATGTTAACTGGGAGGTTAGAATGCATACTAAACTTTTGTATTTTATGCTTGAGTATCTCTTTAACTCCAAACTCGCAAAAAATAATGTCTATATATTTTTTATTTTTTATCAAAATATGTAAAATTATACGTCGTTCAGAAAGAATTGGTGGAAAGAATTAGAATAATATATATTGTTGAAATGTTGCAACTGCCTTTGTATAAACATTAGGAAACTAAAGCATGTGTCCATCCTGTAATGATTTTTATAAGCAACATGACGTATCTAAAACTCTAGACTATTCGTTGCTTAACAATAATTAAATATAATATAAATAAAGTAGTTTAGTTAAGATACTTAGGGAAGCTGGAGTACTGCAGCTTCCCTAAGTATCTCAACTATATTATTTGCTATTGTTTCTGATTTAATAGTAGAAACTTTGTATAATAAGTTAAAAAGTAATCCGACAAAAATAGATTTTTTAATTTGTGTGGTATCTAGGATTGTTTGTATCGTTTCGTATTTTCTCAATAGCGGTATGGAAAGGGAATCCTTTCTCCGGTACAATATTTAGCTCTTAATTTGACTTCCAGGTCCGCGAGATGTGCATTCAGTTTGAGGACGAAGACGTGTTCTTCGCCAGTCCCATCGCCAACATCAAAGTCATTCACGAATTAATTGGCGGCTATATTTTCCTATCGCTGAGGTCCAAAGATAAAAACGAAACCCTGGATGAGGAAATGTTTCATAAACTAACTGGGGGTTGGATGTGAGGCGATGTATTTACCCCCCCCCCCCCCCCCCCCCCCCTCGTCTGTGCTCTATTGCCACATCGATGTGACTGGGCTGTATCTAATTAACCTGGCGGTCACCTTTGTACCATCACACTCTCACTTAATTGATCGCGGTGACACATTTATCAACCCCAACTGTGTGAACCGACCGGCATATTAACTCAAGTCAATATAAACTGCCAATGACACGCCGGATTCGGCGATGGTCTTTGTTACTATGGTTACTAGAAGTAGCCAATCCCCAATCGCTTATGATAGGTCCGCCGGGGTTAATGTCATCGCTATTTTTCGTTCAATTATTTCATAAACTTCCAAACGCCTATAATATGAAGCATTTTATGTAATCGTATGGTATGTGCCTCTTATTTAATATTGTTCTACGAATTTTTAATATGAGATGAACCTACGGTAGTAACATGGTAGGCCTGGTTTTTTAGTTTGCAGCATAATACTTTAGCCCGTAAACCTTTGCAATTTTAAATTTACTTTATTAACAATTACTACTATTATGTCAAGAATACGATTTGAAAATTCATTTTATGTGAACCGATCCATCCAGAGGTCTTTATTAATGATTTAAGGCTGAGTATTTAATCGTGAATATTATAAATAAATGAAAGAACTTTTGGTAAAATCATATAGCGATAAACTATAACCCCTAGCTTACCAGTGTATCATTGTTATGTTGATTGTTGATTACAGAGTCAAATAAACTAGTTTATAACATTTTTATAATAATGTTGAGGTTAATTATAAAATGGTATTTAGTTTGAACATTAAATAATAATTCTAATTGTTTTAGGCCTATTCAAACAAATTCACTGATAATTATTACATAACAATGATTGATAATTTTTTTTAATAGTATTTTTTTTAAACATTTTATGAAAGTCTATTTTTGAGATGCGAATGGCACAGAGGGTTGTTTAGTCTTAGCTGATTATTTTATATGTTTTGTAGTGAAATATTTGTTATTGGAACTGGTTTTATAGAAGTATAAGTGCATGGTATCTTTATTATTTACGTAACAAATTAGTACTTAACTAAACTTTTTCTATGGCCAACATTTTTAAACAATTTGCTAAATCCACATTATAATATTTCATTGTAATATTTAATGACACTTAGAATGCGGTGTTTGTTTTTGTATCGAGTAGATCATTATTTGTCACGGTTTTATTTCCTTTTCAATATTGGTGGAAATGTAGCTAGTGTGCCGCAGATATGAATAAAAGGGAGTCATAGCAACCAACTCATTATTTAGTTCCTTTTGATCATACTGCTTGATATAAAAATTAGAATACAAAGAGTTCAGTTGTAGATATCGAACTGAAATCTTTTTATCCAAAGCGTTTTCATTTGTAAACATTCAATAATATCCTATCGATTTGAGTTTACTCTCTCCATGGAATATCTCAGACATTTTCATTGGAGAGATTTTGAATTTTTTAGTCAATCTTTGGGTTAACAACCAATCAAAATGCTAATAAATGTTATATCGTTTTGATTGATTTATTGATTTATTATCATAAAAATAATTAAAACATACTTAGAAAAATTTCAGTGTGTAAAGACATAAAAAGTATCGTTTTAAAATTGTCGCGGTAATTGTGGCAAAGGTTGTTCAAGTCACATTTATAAGCGAATTTAATTTTAATCAACAACTTGACGGCTTTATTTCCACAGGTTTTCTTGAGTTGTATCGTTATGTGCGCAATGTGCGCACATAAGTGCGCAGTTGGGCGCAAGTCTGGTGCTTTTCGGGTGGACCGGCACTTTGTTTAATCTTGTAAAATGTTGTTAATAGCTATTAATTAACAATAATATAATTGAGTATTTATTAATGGTCCTTTTAGCAGTGCAATTATTTGTGTTGCGGACATGCGTACATTTTAGGTATGTAATTTATTTATAAATAAGTTATATTAATTATTAATCATATTGAATTTATAATAAATGATTTGGTAATCAAAGAGGCTCGCGCCTAAATGTGCTTTAGATGAATATGGAATATTTTTGGTGTACATATTTTTCATCTAAGATTTTGAGTAAATAATTTTATTTTATCTTTCTTTCTGTCCCACTTTATTTGATTCGCTACCGCGAGAATTAATATTTTAATAATTTGTATTTAGTTATGATTATCAGTGAGAGGAATGTGGTCAGTATTATTACTTTTATTTAATTCATATATTATACTATCTATTATTATCTAGTAATCTTAAGTATTTGGCATAGTTCAATTTGATTTTCGTTTGTAGTACGCTTTATTTTATTGGGGGCAACTTTATTGTTTTTTTGAACACTTAACTTTTTATTTTCATTATTAACATCACTTAGTATGCGCTCCATTAGTTATATAGTCAGTATTTCTGTCTTCCTGTACATGGGTAATGTCGATTATTAATATTACCATTAACGATTAATAAGTAATATATCTAATCGACATTAGCCATTATTACTTGGGTAATATTACTTAATTATTAACATAATAGGCCCCTACGTACAATTGGTTTACAAGATGATCATTTTATCCAAATAATAATACTGAATTTGCCATTAATTTAATTGAATTAATTTGTACTGGCTTTCAAATTTTTTCTCTATTTCACCTAGAGCAGATTTTTATATAGATTCCAAATATGAAAACCGTTTAGCCAATTCTGCCCTACTTCTCCAGATATAGCATTCTGTCCGTCATTATGTTTCCAAAACAATAGAAAACATCATATCTGTCTAAAAAAAATCCTATATGGGTTTTATTGGTCCGTCACTTCATTTCTGATATCAGTATTCAAATTAAGCCTCGTATTTTCTGTCTTCAGACAATTTGGAAGTCATAATGTTAAATCTAACACTCGAAATGAATTCGGCGACCATGAAAACCCATATAACTACATTTTTAGCTACATGGTGTGCATTTTTCTTATACTTAACGGACATATTGTCTAATAGTCAGAAAGACAGACAGACAGACTAACAGACTAACTAGATTTCATTAAAAGTGAAATCTGACCTCATTATTGTGGCCATGTATAGCACAAAGAGAGTCCCTCAAGAAATAAAAACAAATAAGTTGTTCCCAGCACCAAAGAAGGGCAACCTAACAACCCGTGGATCTTTTCGTGGAATCTCGTTAATCTCGATTGCTGCAAAGCTATACAAAAGAATTCTATTAAATCGCATCAGGGATCCTGTTTATAGACTGTTATGTGGGAACCAAAATGGGTTCCGTAAAGGTCGTGGGACCATGAAGCTTATTCTGGCACTTAGAAGGATAATCGAAGATTTATCAGTGAAGCAGGCCAAAATATACAACAAAATGATTCTATATAGAATTAGATCTCCCATAGAGAATCTGCTGCATAAAAGCCAAAACGGACTTCGACCAAGTATATAAACAATAGCTGAGATACTTGCGCTACGGAGACTGATTGAGGGAATTAAGTCAAAGAATCTCCGTGCAGTCCCGACATTTGTGGACTTCAAGAAAGCATTCGACTCCATCCATAGAGGTAAAATGCTGGAAATCTTAAGAGCTTGTGGAATACCAGAGGTAAGTGTGGCTGGCATTGGATTGTTATATTGTGACACAGAAGCTCAGGTACTCTCACCAGATTGTGAAAATGAGTTCTGCAATCGGGCCTGCAATCTATTGGTTGTAGGTTCAGTCCCGCCCGGGTCCACTCAGCCTTTCATCCACTGGGGTCGATAAATTGAGTCCCAGTTAAATAACTGGGAGCAAATCTTGGGATAGGAGTAGCGCCCACCCCTACCCTCGAGCAGCAGCTATCGAAAGAGGAGTCTTCGGGTCGCCTCAGGCTTTGGTCGACTGTTTGCTTGCTTTCTGAATAAAGTGTATTGCATATAAATGCTACCAAGACCGAATTCATGACGTTTAGGTTGACGACTTCCAGTACCTTTGGTCATGGATAGAGAGTAGCAAAAAATACATATAAGTTAGGAAAGCAAAGGCTTGGGTAGCTCTATAAAAAATGGATACCATCTGGAAATCAGATCTCTCCAGGCACCTGAAGACTTAAGTTCTTTCGAGCCACAGTGGAAAGTGTATTTTTATATGGGGGTGAGACATGGGCACTGACAAAATCACTTGAACAACGAATTGATGGTTGCTAGACAAGACTAGGGGAGGGTAACATTTGGCATGTTTTTGTCTTTTGTCTAATACGCTCATATCTTCCAATCTGTTTACTCTTTTCGTTTAATTTGAGTTCTCATTTTGTCCAGAATTGAATGGGCTATCTTTCATTCATAGTTTGTATTGATTTTAAACAGATGTATGATACTATAACCACCTCTATCAACCACTCTCCGTGCACGCAGATTAAGATTCAGTGGGCACTGCTTGAGAAGTAAAGACGAGGCCATACCAGATCTACTTTTCTGGCAACCAACACATGGAAAGCGTAGTCGATTGCATAAGCTTTGGAGAATCGGGGAGCCTGGAAGGATCTCCTTTCCACTGTCCGAGTTCGCTGGACGTAGTAGTAGTATCTATAAAGAAAGACAGACAACTGGCTATTATCTTTGTTAACTGCATTAACGCCTTCGACTCAGTCTCCCGACCACGCATGTTCAGCATATTGGCAGCATATGAGATTGCTGACGAATTTATTGTAGTTATCACATCAGTGTATGATGGTTCCACCACAATTGTCTCTACTGGCTGATGGTGACACAGATCCATTCTAAGTCTTATGGGGAATCCTTCACAGGGTGACACACTTGCACCATAATTATTCATAATTGTGGTTTATTATTTTCTACGCATGTCCTTAGACTATCCTAATGAATATGGAGTTACGGTAACACCCCCTACTGGCACAAGAAGTAGAGGAAATCCAGCAAATTATTTTACTGATCTAGACTTTGCTGATGACTTAGTGTGGCAAACCAAACGTTACCCAACAGGGCAAACCTACACCAGATTATTCTCAAAAAGGGGTATTCAGGAGTTTAAGAGGGGTATAGTCAAGAATCTTATATGTTTTGGGATGGTGTTAATAATTTAGGACCAATAACACAAAACTTGTTGTCTATAAGAGAGACGCGACATGTACCCTTACTTGCAAGGGACGGTATGGTACAAAGACGACCTCTGCGGTGACAGCTTTGAACTTTTTAAATAGAAACTTAAGAGTTGAAAAGAAGTCTAAGCACCACAGGGTGTTTTCATGTAAATTTGGCGCTATGGAAATATAAAAATAATAATAATACATAAACTAAATTAGTACCTAGTTGAGTGTATAATTAATCATTGTGGCCGTGATGGTTCATGGTTAATACACAACCCTTTCATTTGCGGTTGTGAAGGTTGTGATTGGAAGTGGTTAAAGACGGCCAAGTACAATAGGGTTGAGCCCAGTGGCAGTAGATGATGGTATTGACAGATGGGAGGCCATGAGGAGGTAAACTCGCTAAGCGGACATACAAGGTATCAGGTAGTATTTCCAGGTCTATCTTTTACCTGAGCCCATGATAGTGTACTGTAACACCATAGAAAAACCTCTGGGTGAGGAAAAAGAGAAACCGGGTGAGGGGTGCTTTGGGTCCGTTAGGATCCAAAGTATAGCCTCAAAAATAATACAATCAAATATAATCCAAAATATACAGAAAAATACAACAGTATTTTTCGTTGTTTCGTTATGCTAAAAACACTCTGTGAAAAAATACAATCAAAGGTTATGAAAAATTGTAGAAAATCAAAAGGTAGCGAAAAAGTCACAGGTTATGAAAAAAAGTCGCAATAAACTTGGTGCAACTTCACGCTATTGGAACTTGGCGATAGTGCAGAACACCAGGTTACCGTCTGAGTCCAAACAGGGGTGGGACCGGATTGGACGAAAATGATTAATTTGCCATCACAACACTACTGTATACCGTCGATCCTGGCAAGCCTGGGATGAACTGTATAGCCAGCGGACAGAGTCAAGCATATAGGGACACTGCTACTTTCCCCATAAGCGTAGCGAGGGGGGGGGGGGATGTTCTCCCGGGCGCACTCACCCAGGGGCGCTGAAATGCCAGGCAAATGCCAGGGTATTTTTGTAAAAATAAGACAAATCAGTGAAAAATTAGGGATTGTGATACAGGACATGTGTCATAAGCGAAAAATGTTAAAATTTGTAACGAATGCTTGTAAAAATGAACGCTTGTAGCTAAAGATTGAAAGCAAAAATAAAAATTCTGGCTCACCCAGCAAGGAGGAGGGAGGTGAAACTATCTATGTTTCAAATTTCATGCAATCTCGTTAAGATTTGTAGAAAAATTTGGGGGGGGGGGGGGGTCCGACCCCCTAAAAGTGGTTGTTGTATTATGTGTTATGGTTTATATTTATAGACAAGATAATAAAGAACCCACAAAATTTGGTTTTGTTTGATTGTGAATATCTATTGGGTTTTTTTTTGCTAGATTGACTCGACTAATCTTATACTACAACAAGTCGATCCACAATCGATACAACAGTAGTGATGATAGGGATTTGCGTCCACTTACCCCAAGTTACTTTAGTTATTCTTATACTGTATCTTAACAAAATTATCTGCTATTGGAATATTTTAATCGATATTTTTATGATAGTGAATGTTTTCGTTGTTCTCTACACGATTAATGCAGAAGCCAGGGGGATGAGCTGACCGTGATTACACAGTAGTAGGGAACCGGTAGTGGTAGCAATCGGCTTATAAGGCTACAACAGTGGCATATTCCTACCAGATCCTGATATCCAATAGAATACCGCTTACCTTTACTTTATGTCTAGCTGATAACACAATTTATTGCACGCACAGCCACTGAGCTCAGCCCAGAGCCGCGTAACTGGAGATCCCAAATCAGGAAGATTTCTATGTGCATACAACAGTCAATAGAGCAAAGCTAAGTGTAATTATAATATTAAATCAGTATCACATTCGCAAATAACAACTTTTTATTGAAATAAAACAATATTATTATATTTAATTACATTAAATACAATGTCTTCAAATCTGCAAATAAATATGATTTCATTGGGAATCTTGAAGTGAACCAAAGTTTCAATTTTGAAATAAAAGTAATTGTAGGAGTGTATTTTATTGCTGTGGGGTGAACCTCTTCGCCCATGTGAAGAATACCAGGATTTCACTTTTCGGTTGACTTTTTATTGGAATTTTATATATGAAGATTTTTTATTTTTTTAAATTTATCTTTATTTTATAGCGCTTATTTCTGTCTTATAACCTGTACATATACTAATTCGTTTATTGTTTTGGTTAGATTCAGCCCTTCTGTAACCTGTGGTTTTGGTGATAACCTGGTATTCTTCACATGGGGGTAACTGCAAAGTGAAATATAACGGCAGAAAGCCTGGTATTCTTCACATGGGCCAACCTCTTAATGAGAGAACAAATAAGTCACAAGTGGAAATTGTAATTACGATACAATAAAGTCATCCATTTCATAACTTTAAAATTATTTTGTGCCATTCATGATAATAAGTTGGAACGCCTAAACACAGAAAGCCATATACAGAAAGGGAACCATTTTAATATTAGACAGATCGACGCCAACACGTTATACTGAAATAAAGATGGCAGACTAAAATTATACTCGATCCATAAAGCCCTCGCTCTCTAAGTGGCTCGCCCCACAAACTTGTTCATTTCTTTAAGTCTTTATCCTAGGTGTTTTCCATTTATTATAAATGGATAACTTTACATCTCAAAACTTTAATATATGGGGAAAATCAGCCAGCGAAGACCTTGGAGTTGGTTTAAAAACTATATTAGCTATTGGTATCGTTGCCATGGTTGTGATTGGTACATGTGGAAATGCTGTTGTCTGTTTGGTGGTTTACAGGTAAGAAGTTTGAATAAGCGCAGGCTAAATTTGTGTCTGTAGAGCACCCCGTTTGTATCAACTAGAGTCGCCGTCAAGAAGTCGTTAAGTAAGTCGTCAAATTATATTACCCTATTATTTTCTTCGAATAAAAAATAGATTAACTCCCCTCACAGTATTAATGTTTCCAAAACATAATTCAACTACTCTCTACGATTTTAATTAATAATATTTCAACTCGTACTAGAAAGCTCGTCCCACGGCCACGGGCTTTCTAGTTATGCCGCAAGCTGGCACAGAGTGAGAAAATAAGTGTGTTATCAGTGGAATATAAGTCACATGAACTGAACTGCCTTGGGATGTATTTCTGCTTAAATGAGACAATAATAATTGTGACAATAATAATGATTATTATTATTTATAATTTACCAAATGTAATTGATCACCCATGACCTTGACATGACTACATGGATTTCCAAATCATTCCGAACAAAACAATTAATTTCAACCAATAAAAGTTGTAAATATCCTGGCTCAAATTTTTAAAATTAAGATTCTTCCATTATTAGATCGGATTACACGTGTCCCCCATGTAGATAATTTATCTGGGCCCGGACTCAAAAGTCAATCTCCAGTATCGCCAGTTAGGGAATAATTAGTAGTCCTCTCCTCATTCATGAAACATCAATTACAATCGGGTGACTCCATTGGCTGTTTCTTCGTAGTGAAGGTGGTTATCAGGGCCCATATAACCAATATGCCTACCTTCTTCAGAGTCTGACCCTGACTCGTATTAATTAATGGTCATTGCGAAGTCAGGTCGCACAGGAAACTGTCGCCTCGTCCATTTCAGAGGAAAATCTCATTCGTTGGTCGTTAGTTGGATGCGGGGGATTAGAACCTAGTCCCGCCGCAATTCCTGCAGAATATAAATAATTATTTATAACATAGGGAAAAAAGTAGATCTTTTTTTCTCTATTCTCGGGCATTATATTTACTGAGCGTCAGTGAGGTTAATAAAGGGTCGAGAGAATATTGAAAATATTTTTTTGTTGTTGCGCAATTCTTTAATATAAGATAGAGTGATATACTGAAGTATTACAAAATGTTAAATTATTTAGTGATCTCGAAAAATTATTACGTAACTAAAGAGCCGCTTAACAACTTAAACCAATATTGGATATTGAGTTTCGTAGACAAACAATGAATAACAACGAGCAACAATGACCAACAACGAGCAACAATGACCAACAACGAGCAACAATGACCAACAACGAGCAACAATGACCAACAACGAGCAGTAATAAGGTACAACAATGAGCAACAACGAACAAAAATGAGCGACAGAACAACGAGCAGTAATAAAGTACAACAATGAGCAAAAACGAGCAACAATGACCAACAATGAGCAACAACGAGCAACAATGACCAACAACGAGCAACAATGACAAACAACGAGCAGTAATGAAGTACAACAATGAGCAACAACGAGGAACAATGACCAACAACGAGCAATAATAAAGTACAACAATGAGCAACAACGAGCAACAATGAGCAACAGAACAGCGAGCAGTAATAATGTACAACAATGAGCACCAATGACCAACAATGAGCAAAAACGAGCAAAAAATTACCAACAAATGAGCAACAACGACAAACAATGAGCAACAACAAGCAACAATGAGTAACAATGACCAACAACGTGCAACAACGAGCAACAATGACCAACAACGAGCAACAATGACAAACAACGAGCAGTAATGAAGTACAACAATGAGCAACAACGAGGAACAATGACCAACAACGAGCAATAATAAAGTACAACAATGAGCAACAACGAGCAACAATGAGCAACAGAACAGCGAGCAGTAATAATGTACAACAATGAGCACCAATGACCAACAATGAGCAAAAACGAGCAAAAAATTACCAACAAATGAGCAACAACGACAAACAATGAGCAACAACAAGCAACAATGAGTAACAATGAGAAATAATAATGAACAGTGATAAACAGTAACTACAATAAGTAGCAGTAACTACAATAACAGTAACTAATACAGTAACTAGAGTAAACCACTAAACAGATTACACAGATACATTCATCATTGTTATACTTTATTATATTGCTCGTTGTTGCTCATTGTTGCTCGTTGTTGATCATTGTAGCTCGTTGTTGCTCATTGTTGCTCGTTGTTGCTTATTTTTGGTCATTGTTTGTTATTGTTGCTCGTTGTTGCTCATTGCTGGTCAAGGTTGCTCGTTGTTGTACTTTATTATTGGTCGTTGTTACTCGTTGTTGGTTATTGTTGCTAGTTGTTGAACTTTATTATTGCTCATTGTTTCTCATTGTTGCTCGTTGTTGGTCATTGTTGCTCGTTGTTGGTCATCGTTGGTCATTGTTGCTTGTTCTTGCTCGTTGTTAGTCGTTGTTGCTCGTTGTTACTCTATTCAGATATTTCCGCTGTTTATCACGGATTAAGGTTTCAAACTCCGGGAGTCCCAATTCGATAAGGCAAATGTCACCGAATGTGGTAGATCTAACAACACCCAATAGTAGTCTGACTATTGACATACACTATCTCCGTTAATACAACAACCATTTTTAAGGGATCGGAGCCCCCCCCCCCCCCCCCTAATTTTTTTAAAATATCAATCATATGCTACGAAATTTTATATGATGATAGTTCGACAATTTTTCTTACTGCAGATCTGGACGGATTATTCAATTTATGAGCTATTTCGATAAAACAATATGCCGTTAAAATCTCTATTTTTCAATATTTGACACCTCCGTCGGCTTTATTTTTCGTCTTTGGAATGAAATCTAGATATTATTTGAACCGCCTTCATCTGCAGATTCAGAATATGAAAACTATCTTAAACTTCACTAATAACTTCCGGAGATATTATCAAAATTCAAAGGTATACATTTTGACACGTAAATCAAGAAAATTCTATCGGTTTTTTTACTCAATTCTAGAATATTAATTACGCATAATGAAGAAACAATATGTAAAGTTTTAAACGCTCAGCTAAATAATAATTAATATTCTAGAAACTAAACTTTCATTTAAATTTCTTAGTGTTTTAATTTAATATTTGATTTATTCAAAAGAATATGTATTTATTAAATATAATAAATATTCTAGAATAAAGACAAAAAATCCATTAGAATTATAGCGATTTACGTCTCAAGATTTGCACATTAGTATTTTGATAATATCTTTGCCACTTTTCGATTAAATTTAAAACGGTTTTCTGATTAGGAATCTGCAGATGAAGGCGGTTCTAATGAATGATATCCAGATTTTAAGGGATTGTTGTATGGAAATAACTGAGAAATAAAAATCCGGCCAGGCCAGCAGTAAGAAAAGGTGTCGATCTATCATCATACCAAATTTCACAGCATTTTATTGAAATTTGAATAAAATAGGAATGGGAACTAAGAATGGTTGTTGTATTAAACGAAATGGTGTATACATTTTAGTCATAGGTGCCAACGATCCCTCGTATCAGGTTTCACAACCGTAAGTTACAGTGCCGGATTAAGCCTCTGGTGGCCCTAAGGCACATTTTAGTAATTTCCAAAAATGGCCTGAAAATTGATCTTTTTCCGCAAACCCTTTCAAAAGAAAAAGCTGCTAAAAACAACCGAAATTGTGCAGGCCCTTCACATCCCATTTTACCCAACTTTTCATTTTCATTTTCACTTTCAGGGGTTTTAATTTCCATGCGGTATAGGGTTCCGCAACTTTTAGTGGCAACACTAGAGACATCTAACCCAGGGTAGGGTATTCCTTAAATACCCCCTGTAGGTGTTGGGCTGGGCTCCTATGGGTAAGATACAGCATAGCGCACTACCCAACTAACAAATTACTAATACTTACTTACTATTTAATTCCAACTCTATCCTATAACGATAACGGACAACATCACTACCAAAAATAAAAGAATGTCACCTCACTACCCCAATAGAAAATCCACTTACCTTTTCATTACAAGCGTCATGATATTAATAACCCGATGATGATACCCCTTTGTTATTGATATTATACCCCTGCTATATTGAATATTCACCGAGCAACAACCTGAAAAGAACAAACCGACAACATCTATGGGAAAACGAATAAACATGTCAATTTGATTTATAGGTTTGACTATAAACAAACACCAATGCTCTCTGATTACAAACCTTCCAACCACCAACCCTTGCTCTCATCCCAGCATTATTAATGAGAGGGACATATTAACATATTTCTAGGATTAGCCTCCATACCCAAACCCCCTTCCCCCACACGGCAGCATATTAGTCCGTCAGAATATCAATCCCTACAGGCAAAAAAGCCAATATCCCACTGGCTTATACTAAATGAACCATTAATGACGCAAGATAGGAAGATAAGTAGAAGTGTTGCAGATGTTACACATCTAACCTGATACACCTGCTGCTAGCATTCCCCCAAAGACAGCACTGTGGACAACCAACACTATAGGAGCAGAGAAAACATGCATCCTATTGGCTGTTATGGTTATGTAAGAAGCCCGCCAGGACCTATGTTTACTCCTGTATCATCTCAACTCTACGCCCTTGCCCTAAAATTGCAGACCCAACCAATATAACTGGCATGCTGGCACAGGCAACTGGCACGTTACTACATAACCACTTTATTGATCGAGTTAAAATAGTACAATTATATAGATTACTTGTAGACGTTTGGGGGCTACATGGTAACGAAGTAGAAAGTGTGTATCCATTTTAGTTCCTATCTTTGATCAGTTTCTTAAATTTTCAAATTAGGATTCATCTTTGAATTAATGTATTTTTATGGATCTAAATTTGAAGTAACTAGTAATTGTTATAATTTAAGTCCATTTTGGATAACTGCTTATCTGGGGAAGGCGCGGAGAGAAATATTTTTCAGAAAGTTAACAGTAGGCTTTGACTTGACTTTTCTGTGCGTACATGAAAATAGTCTGAATACCGAGTCTCTGAGGGTGTATTGATCGTCGTTTAATAACATTTCACCTAGACTATGCTTGTTTTTCTTGGCATGGGTGGGTAATAACAACTTAAATTGATATCTGCTCATGAAATATTATTGAGATCTATTAAAAATTGCAAATCCGGGCAAAATCTAACTATAGTTGACCTTTCTGAATCTGGGCTACTTAATTTTGTATAGTAGAGTTAAGCAGATATCCATGTGGTGCAAAATGATGAGTCCAATTTTCCTAAGACAAAAATGTGTATAAAAAGAAGGCGTGATGCACACTCTTACAGAACCAGAGATAATGCTTTAAACTTGACCTTTTCGCAATAAATACGCAATACAGCAATATAAATTTTTCGTAACAACCATATTTTTCAAAGTAATCAATTTTAGCTGTTGGAGTATTATAGTAAATATTTTCGTTATTGTTTTGACGTTCTGTTTAGTACCGATAACTTTCTTTATAATCACATTTCATATTCTGCATTTGATCAAAATAATGCCCCAACTGTGTAAGTCCAAAATCGCCACATGGAATGTACAATCACTATTCGCAACTGGACGGTTACGGCTGGTAATCCAAGACATGCGGGAGCATCAGATTCACCTTCTGGCTATCCAAGAAACATGGTGGCCAGAAGGAGGAACTTACAACTCAGAAGGTTTTACCGTTATATCTTCACCTGCAGATCCATCAGATTACCAACACCGAAAGGGTACTGGTTTTATTGTCCACCCAAAACTGGCGAAGGCAATTTCAGGTTTTGAGACTATTTCACCACGCCTATGCCGTCTGACGATCGGAACATGGTCTCGTACCATCAATTTCCTCTCGATATACGCTCCATGCAACCAATCCCCAGCTGGGCAAATGGAAGATTTCCTACAACAACTTGACACACAACTCCACCGATTCCCGCAAAATATATTTATTCTTGGAGATTTCAATTCACAAGTCGGCAACCGAATATCAAACCCCCAAGATTCTGATATTATAGGTCTTGCAAATTTCCCCAATCGCAACAATAATGGGGATCTGCTCGTAGAATTCTGCAGACAACATCAGCTAATAATAAACAACACGTTCTGGAACCACCATAACAAACTAAAGATGACGACATTTATCTCACCAAATGTACCATACCCTGACAGAAACCCTTGGTATGTCTTGGACTTCATTATCTGCCCAAAACCACTTAGAAAACTAATAACTTTTATGGAATCTATTCCTAAAACGAATCACTTCTCGGATCACTACCCCCTCACTGCTGATATCCATTTCCGTATTCGCCGTTGGTCGGAAGCCCCACCAACACCACCAAAACGTCAACTGGACTCACTCATGCAAGAAGACACCAGAAAGGAATACCAAGACACTTTGGACTCTACTCTAGATAGCATTCCATCCACTAGTTCATCCTTATCCAACTCGCCACAACGTAAATCAAACAATCAATGGAAGAAAATACAAACCGCGTTCACCTCAGCTAAAGATACCCTACCTCTAACCACACGTGGTACTAAACGTCCGCTAAGTGTTGAAACTACAGATATAATACAAAAGCGAAAACAGATTCGTCTAGACCTCAAATCCAAACTAAACTTCCTCAGCAAAGAAACACACAGCAAGCTACGTGAGGAGAAAGGAGAAGATATACGACAACAAACTGAAGCATGTAATCTTGCTTACACACGAAATGACTCAAGAGAAGTCTTTAAGACCATCCGTTTCTAACAAATCATTTTAAACCTCGGCAACGTGAAGTCTTCTCAAAAACTGGCAGGTTGTTAGCCATGAAACAAGAACAGATTGATCGATTAGAATAATACTTCCAAGAACTCCTCAATGCACCGGAACCAACAACAACAGGGACAGATATCCCCCCAGCTGAGGAAGACATAGAATTAGACTTGTCTCCAATGAACATGGGCGAACTTGAATTAGCAATTAACCGTCTAAAAAGAAGAAAGGCACCAGGCCCCGATAACATCACACCAGAAGAACTAAAAGCCTGTTCTAGAAAAGCTAAACACCACCTGCTCAAACTATATAACCATATTCTAGAGACAGGATAAGTTCCTGGTGACTGGGGGGAAAGGGATATTGTGACTCTACCAAAGAAAGGAGATACACGTCACTGTAACAACATTCGTGGCATCAGCTTGTTATCCGTTCCCTTAAAGATCTTTTCATATATCTTGTTATCAAGGCTAAATGCATCACTCAGAGGAAGAATATCAGAATCACAGGCAGGATTCCGCAAAGGTCGGTCATGCTCAGACCACATATTCACAGTTCACCAGCTTCTGTCAATCCACCTACAACATGGTCTCCCTTTCACCCTCACTGTAAAAGCTTTTGTGGGATAACTGATTCGTTTGCCTTGTTGGCCAGTTCCCCCCCGGTCGCTAGAATACTCTAAAGGGATCTATAGCTAAAAATAGTGCAAGTTACCAGCTTATTGGCTGATTTGCTGTACGCAGGCATCTGGGCTCTGTTTAATCGGCCAACAAGCCTAGGGAGGTTGCGTCATAGCCTTGTTTTTGTATCCCCCAATAGAATTTGAGTTAGCCTTGATTTTGACCTATCACAGAGCTACTGAACTGAAATTTTCCTATCTCACTGCTCTTTCTCTGTGTTGAACGGGAGCTTCGTGGAATAAGGGAGTTGGTATCCTCGTATAGAGCAGTAGTCACGAGTTTTTCAAAGCCACGAAAGAACGGCTTTTTAGTGTTTTGTGCTTTCTGCTTTTTAGCTCAACACTAGTAGGTTTAATTATAAGGACATATATCCTTTAACTGACTGATTGTCTTAACTCAAACAAACTGGCTTTTAATCACTTGAATAACTGCTGCTAAAATTACCTGCTCAATCAATACCGTATACTGCTATTTGTTGTCGGTTATTCATTATATTTGTTGATGAATTATTATATTGGAATAACGAGAAATAACCCCGACACCCAATATTCTTGATATACCGAAGGTAAGAGAGAAAGGTTACCAATAACGATTGTGACTTATGTTAAAGTGGTTTGAAGTGAATCTAATGTTATTTGATAGACCCTACATGAGTCAGTCTGTGTTCCTTTTATATGTGACTAAAATCAGTGAAGATTGGCAGATTAGTGTGCAGTATTGTGCAGCATTGTGTATGAGTAAGTCTGTTAAAGAAGCATTTCCTAAAGAATGCGCCATATATGTGAATTATAATTAAGCCATATCGTTGCGAGTAGTTTAAGTCATAACTCTGTTTATATAAATAAAGCGCCACGTCCTAAAGGAACTGTTAATATTCCCGAAGGTGAATAATATTGTCAGAGATTATATAATACTGTCAGTCGAATAATACATTAGGCTTACATAGCAATAAAATTAAACCGTCGAACCCAATCTCCCGGGAATATCCAGCGGGTGAATGGTCGCGCACAGATTGGTTTCGACTAGTGTAGTGAATCAAATACTTGTCATAGGCTAAAAAGCGATTTAATATCTAGAAGACATCTTAATTTGGCGGGTTAAACTGCCAAAGGTCTGAAAGCGCGAACATTAAAGGATATAGCTTCTTTGTTGCAGTAAGCAATAAAGTTGAAAGTACCGGTCAACCGGTAAACCTGAACCGGTACATCTGTAGGTCAGTAGGCCCAACTGCCAGAACCGGTACTGCCGTAGGTCCGTAGGTCCAACTGCCAGAACCGGTACTTCTGTAGGTCCGTAGGCCTAGCTGTCCTAACCGGTACTTCCGTATAAGTACATTAGTATTATTCGATTTGATTGTTGTATACCGGTAGGCTGTTTAAGGGATTAGGGATTGATCACCCCTTATTCCTTTATATGGTTTACTTATTTCTGTCAAGTTTTATTTATTTGTAGGCCAGTATTGAACAGAAGGCGTGTAAACCTGATCAGATTGTACAGACGATTGTAGGCTGAGCTGTTGTCTGATTGCTGTTAAGTCTGAACGAATTGCAGTGTGTGTAGATCATCTGTCCGATTAAGTACGGTTAGGAAGTAGGGGCAGCGAATGCTGTAAGGTAAACCCCCAACTAAAGAATAAGTCGTACTACTGGGTTAGAACGCATACTCCCTAATCATTTCGGAGTCTGCATGTCCTGTAGTTTATTTAGGCTTGAGAGTAGTCTGCCATCGTTTAGTCTGTTCTTTGTTTGTGTAAGTCTGTACGGGTAGCGTATAATTTTATTTAGATAATTTGTAGGCTGGATAATTGTCTGGCTGTTATTAGGTCTGAACGGATTGCAGTGTGTGTAGATCACTTGTCCGATTAAGTACGGTTAGGAAGTAGGGGCAGCCAACGCTGTAAGGTAAACCCCCAACTAAAGAATAAGTCGCACTACTGGGTTAGAGCGCATACTCCCTAATCATTTCGGAGTCTGCATGTCCTGTAGTTTGTTTAGGCTTGATAGTAGTCTGTCAGTGTTCGGTCTGCATTTTGTTTGAGTAGTTTGTACGCGTAGCATAATATTTATTATTCAGAGTTTATGCGATTATCCGCAACATTCATTCCCCAAGTTTGTTCCTACAGTAATTGTGTTTGTTATACATACCGCTATAGTTAAATTAACCCCGGTACTACACGGGCTGCTTGGCGTAGGTAAAGACTGGTGATTTTGTGCATCGGTCACTCCAGCAGATGCCGTGGTTCTTTTAGCTGTTCAAGTATATTTAACTACTGATTATCTGTTGTACAAGTACTCGTACCTAATTTAGGGTTTAGTGTACAGTGCTTTCCGAAAGTAATTATTGTAGGCATTACATTTGTGGTGTAAAGTGGTTAATAGGCACGTTCGATTAGCTCTATTAACTTCTAGGTAGGAACACTCCGTGATACATAACGTAGAACCTATAGCGATACGGCTATAGGTCGTCAGGCGGTGGTATTTTCCTATCTGGACAACGCAGTGTATTTACTACTACTTATTATTTCAAATACCGTAGTACCCTGTCCGTTGTAATAACCAGTTTTCTAACCCTTCGTTAGGCTGGTTTGTAGACTTCTTGTAAAATTACCCTAAAAATTTCGTATTTTGTGTTTTTGTAAATTTTTGTGTTTATTTAGAGATTGTAATCTCACCCGAATTGTACGTAATTTGTAGTATTAAGTAACTTAGGTAAATTAGTATTATTTGTTTTAGTGTCCTATAAGTAACACTTCACTGAAAGCGCACCGCTTTGTGTAGTGATTACTCCCCAGAAATAATAACATTTATTTCAAACATTGACAAAACCCATTAAAATGGGTATATATATATTATAAATCAAATCTAACGATTTATAAATAGTAGGCCTACCATACAACCATTAGGTCTTAATATCAGTTGGATTACTGCTCAAATAACGGTAGTAAAGTAAGTAAAGTAACCAAGTAACCCTAAAATACAGAAATTCAATTATTTAAAATAATTGACATACCGGTATTTACGATAGGCCTATTATCTTTATTTCTATAAATTTAGGCTGAAATTATACCGGTACTTTATAATTAATTCTAGTCCAGAATTATAATTATATATACTACAAAACTGTAAGCTGTATACCGGTATTCCCGATAGGCCTATTATATATTTATATACATTTGTGCTAAAATTATACCGGTATTCTGTGATAAACCTAGTCTGTAATAATACTTATATATACTATAAGCATACCGGTATTTAATATATTATATATATCACGCTACACTGAGTAGCAGTATCGGTAATTAATTACTAGGCTAGCAGTTAATACTGAATTACTAGACTTGCTTAGACTGTAATATAGCAGTAGGCATTCAACTGTACTCACAAATATGTCTGATACTAAGCAGAACCTGTCAGACAGTCTATTAGATGTAACTATCTGCAACTCAGATAGAGGTGTAGAACCCTCTAGTCGTAAGTCCAGTTCACCTCCCACTGTGAGGAAGGTCATCCCTCCAGTAGTAATAACAGAACCTAGGCTAGTCCAACATCGTAGGTCTATCATAGGCACTCGAGCTCAGGTCAAGCGGGACCAAGAAGCAGCGGAACAGCAACAACCCGCGAGTCAAGAACTTATTCCTCATCGGCCCAGCAGCTCCAGTAGTGAGGATACTGTAGAGCTGACACCCGAGCGCGGAGCAGAGATGACGGATGCGGTTTATACGGATCCCCTTCTCATCCTTCCTGCAGCCGTACTCACTAGGTTATTGATCGCGGTGGAAGAACACCAGATCGATTGGGCGAGGAGTCAACGATCAACTAGAGATAGTTATGCGGGGTACACGAGGGAAGAATTGAAGTCTATTGTCGAGTCGCAATGGAACTTCCCCGGACCCGGACTCCCGTTTGATTTATCAGAAGCTGCCTGGGAAGACATACACCGGATGGGAGTAGCCAAGGAAACCATCGATCCAGCTGTATGGAAGAGGTCCGCAGCCGGATACGCACAGGGATTCTTCAGCTCTATGGAGCGAGTAGAAAGACAACTGTTTAAACAACCTCAAGGACCTCAAGAGCAGGGACAGCTGCTTTATCAAGTTAGAGAAAGAGTTCTGCGAATTAGGCTAATCTTATCCGCCTTTGAGGAGGCTTCTAAAAGAAGACAAGACACGTCGTTGCAAGTTGCCGTAAAGACTTGGCTTCAAAGGGTGAGACGCCAGGTTCAAGGAGCAGCTCAGTGGAAAGCTCAGTTGGAGGAGCGCTCAACACATGGAGAATCGACGGACGCTACTTTTTCCCAAGTGGAAAGTGAAGCGACGGCAGAGAAACCGCATAAGAAGGATGCCATTGATATCTATCTGTCAGACTATCAGCGTTTTTTGGGAGATGAAGAGTTGAGGAGAAGGCTAGAGGGACTTAGCCCTAATAGCGAAGGAGCCAAACTTGTGTTAGATGCGATTGATGTGGATAGGTTAGCGGCGAACCAAGCTAAATTCGATGAACAACTCCGCATCGCTAGAGAAAAGGAAGAACAAGTAAGGAAAAAACGTATAGAAGATAGAAAGACAGCAGCAGCGGCAGTGGCAGCGGCAGAAGCGGAAAGAAAGGCAGCAGAGGCAGCGGCAGAGGCAAAAGCGGCAGCTGCAGCAATAAAAGCGGCAGCGGCAGAGGCAAAAGCGGCAGCTGCAGCCGTAGAAGCGGAAAGGAAAGCGGCAGCGGCAGAGGCAAAAGCGGCAGCTGCAGAAGCGGAAAGAAAGATAGCAGTGGCAGAAGCAGAACGGAGGGCATCTGAAGAGACAACCCAACTAGAGTTGGAAAATCTTCAAGAGAGGCAAGATAACTTTAATAAACAGTTAACAGCTAGTAATATGCAGATGATGAATCGATCTACTCCCAAACGACAAGGTTATACATCATCTGAGGAAGGCGATACCACCGACACTGAAGGCGGAGGAAATCGATCCCGCCTAAGCAGACGTAAAAGAACATTCCACCGTCAGAAATTGCCTGATTTGCCTCCAGCTGTTAGAAGGCAACTAAATAACACCAACTTAGAGAGTACAGAACCCACAGACCAAATAATTACAATAGAAAGACTCCCTACTATAGTAGATGAGCCTGAAATAAGTAGGCCTGTTCTTGAAATCACCCCTTCGGTAATAGATACACCTGTGCTCCCTGAAGCTACCTATAAATTCCCTCTGCATAGCACTAAGCTACCTGTGCCCCGTAGAACTGCCCAGGAGACAGTTCAGGTCCTGGACCCCGAGCGAAATATTCCAAATTTGTCGCCCGTTGTCCCTCGTCTGCCCGCTACGACGTTGGCGGATCCCGTTTCGGCGGTTGATTGGGTAGACGAGAGACGGCGGGGGATGGATATTCTCCTAGGAGAGATGAAGGAGAATCGGATACGCTCTTCCCAACAGGTCCGAGAGTTGGAAGGGACTGTCCAACATTTAAAAGGAACAGTGAGGGAAAGTAAGTTAGAGTTGCAAGAAGTGCAGCAAAGTATCGCGTTAGAACGCGATAAATTAGTAAATTTACAAAAGGGTATACCACCACCCCCTGTAACAATGTGTCAACCCGTTAGGTCTGAAGTATCTCATGCGCAAGGTGTGGAGCCTACACGCATCTATACTGCTAGCGAAGTAGAAACTCCTATAGTGAACCCTATTAAGGGTAATTATAGACCTGTTGATAATGATATTCCCTATAGACCGGATCATAATCCGAGAAATTTATATACCGATAACTCGATATTAAATAACACGATGGCCCAAGAAAGTTTTACGCGTCAAATGGCTAGAACCGAAGCCCGGCAAGCGGTAAAGGTGGGAGAGATCGTCAAGTTCAATGGAGATGAGATGAAATGGTTACCTTTTAATGAATATTACAAAGATAACATACAGAACTCTGTACTATCTAATGGAGAAAAACTTAGATACCTCATCGAGTGCTTGGAAGGATCTCCCAAGTTAATGGCGTTAAAGTTTATTGGACATCCAGACGGATTAAGACAAGTTTGGGATACACTAAACATCAGGTATGGTAATAGGAATAATATCGCTGGGTACTTGTATGCAAAGTTAGTAGCGCCCCGAAAGTTTATTAGTAGCGGAATTATCGAGTTTTCCGATGAGATCCAGGAGATCTGCAGACAATTAGATTGGCTAGGTAAGTCTCATGAGTATCAGAACACTATGGTTATTAGAGCAGTGGCTTCTACTTTACCTAAAGGTGGAGTAGGTACACGCTGGGATAAGAAAGTGTTATATATGATGGAACAACAACGGCGAGACCCTACCATGGCTGATCTCATGTCATTCCTAGATGGAGAAGTGAAATTACAGCTCCTGAAACTGTCCAGAGAGAAGACACCGGAAAGCAAGGTAAGTGAAAAACCCGTCTCTAGGAGAAAGGTAACACCAGTATGTTATACTGATGACGGCGAAAGCCAAACTTCTCAAGGAGAAGATAGCGGGAAGGACACGGATAGATCTTATTACGTGAATAAAATGCCTAAAGATCAGGTAAGTAAATTCAAGTCTCGAACAAATGACAGGAGGGAACAGGTAAGAAAAACTCCTCCCACGTCTCCCAAGAGAATTCAGGTGAGAAAGCCCGAAGAAAAGGCAAGTGTACACAATGTGACTCAAAATAAGGTAAGTAACATCAAACCGAAATGTGCGCTGTGCGACGGGACCCACCATTTGAATAGGTGTGATGAATTTCTAAAGAAATCATTAACAGAGAGACGCG
>JAUCBJ010001377.1:0-23085 GCA_032718475.1 Nemertoderma westbladi | reverse complement strand
AACGTGGTACACGGGGATAAAGATATCGACGCTATTAACCGCTCATGTACCTCCTCTAACCTAAATAAAACTATATAACAACCTGTTCTGTTGACATTAGTTAAATGTTGGGTTAGAATAACGCGCCACTGTAACCTGCTCATTTCCCTTAATGATAATTAACATCGAATTTGACAGATATTAATTCACCAAGATGGCATACATTCCAATAATTCATACTGAGTTATTATAATATTTTCCATTTCTTTAGAGAAACTGTTAAGTAAATATTAAATAACAATTTTCACTAATTACCATGTATGAGGGCGTATATTATTAAAATGACTATATAATTTATTATATTAATAATATATCACATTTTATACATTATAATATTATTATTATTATATAGTATTCTCACGAAAAATATAACCTCTAGAAATATTTCTGCAAAACTACATTAACAGATGAATAACTAATTAACTAAATTAATAAATATATCTTTTAATTAATTAATTTTTTGATTCTGTTCCCATTTCATAATTTTGGATATTTTAATTAGATTTAATTAGAATCTTTGGTTTTGATATATACAACACTGAGTATAACATTCAAATGTATCCGAAAATTTAATTTAATTATGTTATACTGTTGTTGGCAGAGGCAGGCGTAGCTATATGTGTGGTAGGGATGGGGGGGGGGGGTGTTAATTGCTCCTGGGCCAACCACAGAAGGTGCCAAGTCAAAAAGGCTTTTTTTGAGTGGCCATAATTTGCATTTTTGATATTATATACATAATAAGTTATAATTTAAATTATAATTTGGGATTATTGCCTAAAAGTTCGTATACCCCCGGCAGCTGAGTAACAATTGCTACGCCTGTGGTTAGAAAGTTGTTGGTTGTTGGTAGAAAGAATTATACAGTGTAATTTTTATTAATAGATTATTATTACCATAATAGATATTAGTAAATCAAACAAGTTAAATAAATAATTATTAACAATACAGTTATTATATAGCTTTCTGTACATCATTATTTGCAGATTCAATAATGATAAACAACATAAACATTGACGCTATCCATCGCTCATTCAGTAATGTAACAACAACAACAGTTACTGCACTTGGTACGAACACGTCTGGCGACAACCCAGCCCAATGTCCTTTCAACGCCTTCCAAATGGCTGTCCTACCGACCTTTGCGTTCCTCGTCACCCTAATCGGGATCATCGGCAACACTCTCGTCATCTACGTGATACTCGGCCACACACGAATGAAGACTGTAACAAACATTTATATATTAAACTTGGCCATCGCAGATTTAATCTTCCTGTGCATTCTTCCTTTCAATAAGACACAGGATGTGCTACAGACTTGGATATTCGGCTATATTGCTTGCAAAATGATGTACAGTCTCGACACAGTCAACCAGTTCACCAGCGTTTTCTGCCTCATGATACTGAGTATCGATCGCTATTTAGCCGTCTGCTGGCCTATAAAGTCGAACAATATCCGTACAACCCGGAATGCTAAACTCGTGAACATTGTCGTGTGGTCAGTCAGTTTGATGTTGAGCACCCCCTACATATTAGTCACGTCGTTGTGCCCTGGTTGTAATTGTAACAGCGATTTTTGCATTGTTGACCCCGGCGATTATGGTATACTAATGATGGTTGGTAGCACAGTTCTTGGCTTCTTTCTACCGTTGTCTATTATCGGAGTATGCTACATACTAATGCTTTTGAAGTTGAAAACTCTCGGGCCTAAAAATGCCAAAGTGAAATCGCGAAAGAAAGCCTCTAATAAGAAAGTGACCAAGATGATAATGACTGTTGTGGTTGTATTTGTGGTGTGCTGGCTACCATTTAATATTGTTCAGGTTTGTATTTCCATAATCTATTTTTTATATTATTTGGGTCTATAAATGATATAATAATCATAACATGGCGACTAAGATTTTGAATAAAACCCAAAATACATCTCAATCAATAACAATAAAGTTGCATGCATTAGCAGCCAAGTCCAATTTCTAATTCGTATTACAATACAGCTTGCAATAAACTTTTGATTACATTACAATTTCTGTCATTCATTCGGGTAATTGCGACATAGAGGATGATAAGCAATTTATCCCCAGCTGTACAAACATAAATAAATTATTAACAACTAACAACAATAAATAGAGAAACGAACGGGCAGCGCTATTTCAATCAATAAAATAACTATATAATGTTGAAATTGTATTTTCATTACATAACCCATGCCCTGGAATATTTCTTAATTGTCTTAATTCAGTTATACGAGCCCCCCGATTGAATATATGATATATATTCATAATTAGATCACTTCTATCTGGAAATCTGGATAGTTTGATTTCTCTATTTTTACAGATTTAGTCTGAATTTATATTTTCATTTGCAAACTTTTGCTACAACAAGCGTTTGAAAAAAGTGTCTAATGCAACCACTAACATTATATACCTTGTATTGCATTTAGATAATTTATTTGGTCATGGATACACCGAACATGTCTGCTGAAAGTGCCATATTTATGGCAAAAGTATTTTCTGTTGTTGGTCCTGTAACCACCACAATGGGTTACTCAAATTCCTGTCTGAATCCGTTCCTTTACGCTTTTTTATCTGACAACTTCAGAAAGAGTTTCGTCAGCGCTTTCCAGTGTACTGTCAGTGACGGAGCTGCCTCAATTGGAGATCATAATGTGAGTTAATAGCGAATTCATATGTAATATGTCACGGCTTGGAGGTGGGGATGCTGCAAAGTAATCAATAACTTAGAAACAATAAACTTCTAAAACACGTTTTTAGTATTCCCACAAATTGAGAAGACATAATATTACTTACAAAATTATGTACATCATTATTGTATGAAAATGGCACCGTTTGTCACCCATGTTTATTTATGTAAACCTCACTTGGACTTTTTACATATATACATACACTCGGGTCATAAAACCGAAACGTGCTACTTTACTAACAATTATTATTATGTCTTAAAATATAAGATATCGGCAAATATCAAGTCGAATTAAAATTGCTCTCTAATGTGTTTTCACATGCTCTTTAACCAGCAAAAAAATTGGAAAATAATAAAACTGCATTGCAATGTATAATGCTAAGGGACTGAATGTGGTAACTGCAAGTAATTACATAAATACACAAAGTAAAAAGAGTCAAAAAGTAAAATTTTTTACACAATGATGTAAATATTTGTTATACTTGTTTTAAAGGTGAAAGAAGGCAGAAGTAGAATGCGATTAGCTACGCTACAAGGAACGAATGATCCAAGTAATGATGAATTCCGACGCCGCACCAAATCCGATTCGGCGACAAAAGAATCAGCTGTCCAGCAGATAACATTCCAACCTTTGTTACACCCACACCCTGCGGGTGAAAGTTGCTATGTACCGCAACAGCTGAATAATATTGGAAAAACTAGGAACCTTTCTGCACTACCGTAAACAAGGATTGTTCTTCTTAGATCAACTGCTATATTAGTACTTAGGGATACGTTAGATTCATACACTTTCGCTTAAAAAATTATTTCTGTTTGGGTGTCATGATAAGTGTATGAAATATGAATAGATCTCTCTACCCTTATACTAGCATTTTTATGAGACAAAATTTATATAATTATAATAACCCATATACAAAATGTATAAAAGTAATAACAAATTTAATCTCATCCAGACCATCGAGAGGCTCCTACGTGGCACACAAAGGGGGGTAAACTTTATGTCTACACCAACGCCTACGCAATATCTGATATGAGTCCAGTGCCCCGTAAGTCGCCCCAATATTCGCCCATAAATCGCCCCCAGTCTATTGAATATACCCAAATTGTATGTTCCCGCACCCAGTAGTGATATTGGAATATTCATAACAAATAAATCCAAAAAATATTTAACTCGCGCGTTATGGCAAATTGAAATACTGTACTGCGAACATATAAAGTGTTTTATTGAGTCTATTTAATTACTATGACACATAATTACTATTATTATGACACAGTTTTTATTACATTCTTTTTTAGAGTGTTCTACAGTACATTATTTAGAATTAAGACATAAAAAATATTGTATTTTTAATTATAGTTTATTATTACATTATTATGACACAGTTTTTATTACATTCTTTTTTAGAGTGTTCTACAGTACATTATTTAGAATTAAGACATAAAAAAATATTGTATTTTTAATTATAGTTTATTATTACAAGGCCTACACATCTGACTGTTGATTTACATGCTGATTATTCTCAATTAAATTGGGTTTTCTACACCATTCCTAACTCACGTGTATTTTCTTGGTTCCTTTCAACCCGCCACTTCAACCTGCTTCTTTACTAACCTTTATAAAAGTAGGTTAGGTGTATAGGCGTAGGTGAAGGCGTAGCGTTTACTCCCACACAAAGTTGTTTCAAAATTGAATGGAGTGCATTGTATTCCATTCTGGCACAACTTTGAATCATTTATCTTTCTAGTAGGAATTAAGTGGGGGATCTTTTGACTAAAATACCATATCGGCTAATTAATATCTCGCCTGGTGAATTAAAAATGCTAATTATAAAATAATATATAATATATATATATATTTGAATATATAATGATATATAAT
This sequence comes from Nemertoderma westbladi, assembly GCA_032718475.1. Taxonomy (NCBI): domain Eukaryota; kingdom Metazoa; phylum Xenacoelomorpha; order Nemertodermatida; family Nemertodermatidae; genus Nemertoderma; species Nemertoderma westbladi. The sequence continues at coordinate 18,471 of JAUCBJ010001377.1, read as the reverse complement.
GAATATATATATAATGCTAATTATAAAATAATATATAATATATATGAGGTCAGGTCAGGTCCCCAGATCCTGCTACCACTATGGCAGTAATGTGGTACTACCTGTAGCTGTCAGCCCAGTAGGGCAGGCCCGATAAGCATAGCCTATTCATTATTTAGTTGATCAAGAGTGGGTTGGTTCAGCCCCGTCAACTAAATAAGTCATTGAGGGCTATAGCGCCTAGGGCACCATTGAAGGCAAAGGCTTGATACGCATCTGCATTAGAGATGATACAAGCCCCGCCCTGTCTATACTGGATGCTCCTCTACCAGTGTTAGGTAACCTAACCCAGGAGGCACACTTGGTTCAGGGTGTAACAAAAGGACCCCTACAGTCGGCAGCAGGGCTGTAGGCCATGGATAGGCGGAAGGTAATCAACCAACGGCTAGACATGCTGACAAGGTCGGCGGAAGGTAATCAACCAACGGCGACCTACTGCGAAGACGCTTGTAGGAGTTGCGACCACAAGCGGTTTACTCCCGCAACTGAAAGATATGAGTATGAGAACCCTCCAGGAGAAATACCGGCTCGGTCGTCGCCCGGGTCAACAAGGACCGCGTCCCTCAGTGGTACACCAGGCTGGGGTCGATAAATTGGCTACTGGAACAGAAGACAGAGAAGAAAGAAGAACCAACCTGTTGAAATGTAAAAAGACACTAAAGATTGCTACAATGAACGCACGCACGTTGAAAGCACAGAGCAAACAGGGTGACATGGTCGCTCTGGCAATGGAATATAACATCGACATCATCTGCATCCAAGAACATCGGATTTGTCATGAAGACACTGCCATGAAGTACAATGACATTGGAAATGGATGGACGTTAGTAACAAGCTCAGCAGTAAGAAACTCGGCCAATGCATCAATTGGTGGAGTAGGAATTCTGCTAAGCTCATTTGCACTTAAGACCCTAAACAACATCGAATCTATAAATTCCAGGGTTATGATCGCAACATTTGATGGGAATCCCAAGACAACAGTTATATGTTGCTACAGTCCAACCAATGCATCAGAGCCAGAACAAGCAGTCAAGTTTTATGAAGAACTGACTGGACTTATTAAGGACATCCCGAAACACAATAATGTGTTTCTTTCGAGCCACAGTGGAAAGTGTATTTTTATACGGGGGTGAGACCTGGACACTGACTAAATCACTTGAACAACGAATTGATGGTTGCTACACAAGACTACTAAGGGCAGCCCTAAACATCAGCTGGAGACAACACATGACAAAAGCCGAGCTTTATGGTACAATACCACCTGTATCAACCACCCTCCGTGAACGCAGATTAAGATTCAGTGGGCAATGCTGGCGAAGTAAAGACGAGGTCATACCAGATCTACTTCTCTGGCAACCAACTCATGGAAAGCGTAGTCGTGGACGACCTGCCATAACATATATAGATCAACTTGAAAGGGATACTGAACTTGGGAGAAACGAAATTGCGACAACTATGGAGAATCGGGAAGCCTGGAAGGATCTCATTTCCACTGTCCGAGTTCGCTCGACCTAGTAGTAGTATAAAATAAATGTAATAGATTCTGAGACTGAGAAATCTATTTGACATGAATGTTATTAATAATGGGGTTGGCATCTGTCGTAAGTCATAAATTGGGAAGGTGTATGTCATAAATCATAAGTTACGACACATGATATGAGCCAAAAGTGATTATTAATTTAGGTAGGACAGTAACACCCATAGAGAATTGCGACCGGTATATTTATAGTTTATTATTGGTGTTATGGGTGAATGAGTGGTTTCATATTATTATAACTTTTTGTTGGGCACAGATTTTGCAACGCCTGCAATGACGTCCAGGTGGGGTCGAACTGGTGACCCCCGAGTTGGAAGTCTGACGTTCTAACCATTCAGCTAGTGGTAAATATACATTACCCTTTCATTGTAGCGAGTGGATAAAGACGGCCGAGTAAGGTAGGGTTGAGCACAGTAGCAGCATACGATGGTATTGACAGATGGGAGGCCATGAGGAGGTAAATTGCGGACATACAAGGTATCAGATAGTATTTCTAGGTCTATCTTTTACCTGAGCCGCTAGCTGAATGGTTAGAGCATCAGACTTCCAACTCGGAGGTCACCAGTTCGATCCCACCTGGACGTCATTGCCGACTTTGCAAAAGCTGTGCCCAACAAAATGTTATAATAATATGAAACCACTCATTCATCCATAACACCTATAATAAACTAAAAGTGATTATGTCCTATGTTCCATGTTCCATCTTTTGACTTTATGAATTATAACTTTATAGCGGGCTACTACTATAATCGGCATGCTGCATTATATATATTTTACATATATAATAAGAATGCTGTGCTGCCTTGTCGACAAAATTGCACCGCCACAACTCCCTATCACCCATGACATTTACTAGATCATCCACATCTTCAAGGCCAGTGTCCTTTAAGATGCGTCTCAAGAAAGTCATGGGCTGTCCACCATGCTTATTCACTCCATGAGGCTGCCAAAGTACACGATTATGCACTGGCTGGTCCTCACAGCGAAAGCAATGTCCTGCAAAGCGGAGGCGATTATGTTCTAGTGTCAAGCTTGGGGGAACCAATGAGACACCTCCAATGTTATATAGTGTCTCGTTGGAGATGTGTGCATTGTACTTGACACAATGAACCCGGCGTAGCATTCTTGTGAATGTGCCATCCAGAGATTTATATTTAAATGGGAAAGAAGTCGAAATGATGCCGTTCGTGGCCATATAAATAGAAACTGTTTTCGTTAACCGTGGTATTAGACCCTTTCTACAGTCATTATCCCTGAAGTTATAATCCAGAGATTTGGTGTCCTCAGCAGTTAGAGCCCAGCATGGACTCCCATAGAGGAGTACTGGAACTACTGCTGCTCTAAATAATTGGACCTTAAGTTTCCGATTAATTCTCGGTGACTTCCAAATCCTGGAAAGCCTATTCAAGGCTGCCCATGCCTTTCCCTTACGTATTCGAAGGTCCTCACCTGACTTCCGGATCGATAATCCCAGGTAACAGAAGTCATCCACATGCTCAAGCATACCATCTTTTGAGCTTATGCTCATCCGATCAGAGACTTGCTGAGGACTTTCTAAGTTAACTGTCAAAATTTTGGTCTTTCTGGAGTTAATAAAAAGACCAACACTAGAAGCAGCATGTTCTAATGAGCTGAGGAGCCGTTGGCCTCCCTCTAGTGATTCTGAAAGTACTCCTAAGTCATCAGCAAAGTCTAGATCAGTTAGGTACTTTGCAGGATTTCCTCGACTTCTGGAGCCAGTAGGTGGAGTTATCATCATCCCATCATCATTATGATGATCTAAGGACATGCGTAGAACATAGTCAACAACAATTATGAACAAGAATGGTGCAAGTGTGTCTCCCTGGAGGACGCCCCATAACACTTCAAAGGGTTCTGTGTCACCGTCAACAGTAGACACAAATGTTGTCGAACCATCGTATACTGATCTGATTGCTGCAATAATTTCATCAGGAATCCCATATAATGAAAGTATGCTGAACATGCGTGAGCGTGAGACTGAATCAAAGGCCTTGAAGAAGTCAACAAAGATTACAGCCAGATGCCTGTCTTTCTTTTTTGATAACTATTCAATTATCCTTCTAAGTGCCAAAATGGGCTCCATAGTCCCACGACCTTTAAGGAACCCATTCTGATTTCCACGGAGCAGTCTCTCAATGGGATCCCTGATGCGATTTAATAGAATTCTATTGTATAGCTTTGCAGCAATCGAGATCAATGAGATTCCGCAGAAAGAACCATAGAGTGTTAGGTTGCCCTTCTTGGGAACTGGCACCAACTTATTTGTTTTCATTTCTTGTGGGACTCTTGTTGTTCGGTACATGTCTACTATGATGGGATAGATGAGCTTTAAACACTCAGGTATTTTAAAGACCTCAGGGGGAACACCATCTACTCCACAGGCACGATTGGTCTTAATGCTCTTTGCAGCAGCCTTCACTTCTGCAAAGGAGATATCGCCAATGGGAATATCTGGGAGTACAGACTCAGACACTTTTACTTCTATAAAGTTATCAGGCAATACCCTGTCATTATTGAGGAGCTTTTCAAAGTGGGCCTTCCAACCATTGAGGCGATCGGCTGGTGGTCAGAGAGGTAACATCCCGTTTTCTTTCAACTATCAGAGATGATCAGGATCATCTGTTGCCCTCACTTGTATTTTTATACCCTGTTGACGGAATCTGTTACGACCGAAATCGTGATCGACGTACCGGTGCCAGATTTATGGCGTTGATTAAAAACACGATGCCATAGGAATCTATGCAACCCGGATCAGGAAGAAGGCGACGGAGTCTATTAAATGGAAACCCTGAAACGATCGCGACCTGGGATGATGGCGGCGGAGTCTATTAAACCCCCGACGATGGTGGCGGAGTTTAAAATAAAAGTAGATTAGTTAGGCCTACGGTATAAGGTACAGCAGTACAGCAGCACATTCGGAAAGTTGGTGAACTCCAACTTGTTTATCTTGTTGTCCTAGCAACCACTCAGTTTCCAATGTTACCTAAGCTAATGCTATTTCGAGTAGTTTTCTCTGCTACAATGTTTTATTTACTCAATTCTCGAAAATTTATTACGCCTAATAAATAAACAAGATTTTATAGGTTCAACTAAAAAATTGTTAATATTCTAGAATAAACAGAAAAAACATTAGAATTATAGCGATTTAATAAAACACATTAGTGGAAATTTAATAATTTCCACATGATTTTTTCAAGACTTTTCACGCACAAAAAATGGGATTGTTGTATTGATTTTAGGTGCATAATTAATACCCAAAGGTACTTTTGTTAAATTTTTGACACTTTATCATACACGGTCACCCATGGAATACAAAATATAGATATTTATATTTAGATATTTTCTATATTTGAAACAATCTTGAAACAATCTTGAACCAAGTTTTCTCTGCAACAGCTGTATTTTTACCGAACTTCCCTTTCATGATACAATTTTAGAATCAGATACCGACGATTCATTCCTCACATAGCCTCTGCAAACTCCAAGTGATGCTGAGAGTGAAACTTTTAAATTTTTTAAGAAAAAAGGTCTGCTTTTTTTGCATTTAAATGCACGATCTCTGCTTCACAAACTTTCCGAAATTCGTATTTTAATCAATAAATCCAACCCAGCAGTTTTAACAATCTCTGAAACTTGGCTCGATGATAGCGTTTCTGATGGAGAAATTTATATTGATAATTACGTAGTTTTACGTAAGGATAGGGACAGACACAGTGGTGGTGTCTGTACTTACATTCGATGTGATTTAGCTTTTAATCGTAGGGAAGATTTAGAGACTTGTGACGAAGTTTTACTGGTTGAACTTTTACTTCCTAAAACTAAACCTATCTTAATCGGTACTTTATTTCGGCCCCCTAAACAATCAGATTTTTTCAAAATTTTGAAAATACAATTTTATGTAATCTTAGGTCAGACTGTGAAATATATTTCTTAGGTGATTTTAATATCTGTTACCATCACAAAGCATCCCCCATCTGTAAACAGTACCAAAGTATTTTAAATTTGTTTGGTTTAAAACAAATTATTCGAGATTCTACCAGAATTACCAGTAAAACTTCTACTTTACTAGATCACATCCTTTGTAATAATACCGATATTATTTCTCAATCTGGGGTTTAACCGATAGGTCTAAGCGATCATTTTATAGTTTTTTGCACAAGAAAGACACAAAAATCTTTTTTCGGGGATCATAAAACAGTAACAGTTAGGTCTATGAAAAATTACAGCAAGGAACACTTTTTAAGTTTGTTAGTTAATTCTGACTGGGAACCCTGTTTTAAGGCCGCTGACATTAACCTTGCGTACACTGTTTTTAAAGATATATTTCTAAAGGCACTTAATACTGTAGCACCAATTAAAGAAATTAGTCTTAAACAACGCACTGAGCCCTGGATGACCTCGGGTATTCTTAGTAATATCAGAGAAAGAGATAACTATTTGTATAAATTTTGGAAATACCGTGTTTTAGCTGATTATAATAATTACTGCAAATATAGAAACCTTGTCCAACGGGAAATAAAAAAAGCTAAATCTGAATATTTGTACAACAAAATAAGTGAGAATAAAGATAATCCTAAAAGTCTATGGTCTACCCTAAAATCTTTAGGTTATAAAAACCTTAAATCTAAATCGAATATTATTCTGCAAGATAACGGTGAGCTGATTCATGATCATACTCTAGTTAGTAATTTATTTAATAATTATATTAATAATGTTGCCTCTAATTTAGTTAAGAAATTACCGTTATCAAGTAATAAATATAGTATAGGGTCCGAAACTCTAAATAATTTTTATTTAGAAAAGTTACAAAATTCAGAAAAGTTATTTTTAAAACCCGTTTTTGAGGATTTCGTTTTTCAAAATCTACTTAGCCTATCAGCCTCAAAAAATACCGGTCTAGACCTAATACCTGCCCGTTTTCTTAAGGATGGTGCTGAAGTACTTAAAGTGCCTATTACTTTTATTATTAATTACTCTATCGTAGATAATGTAGTACCAGACGAACTGAAATTAGCTAAGGTTGTTCCTCTGTATAAAAAGAATAGTAAAGTAGAACCCTGTAATTACAGACCTGTTAGTATCTTAAGTATTGTATCTAAAATTCTAGAACGTTCTGTTTTTCTACAGCTGGAGGCACATCTTAGTAGGCTAAATCTGATCTATGAACTTCAGTCCGGTTTCCGTAAATCATATTCTACAGACACCTGCCTTATTAACTTAACTGATACAATTAGATGTAATAACGCAAAGGGTTTATATACTGGTATGGTAATGTTGGACCTACAAACCGCTTTCGATACTGTTCATCATGAAATTCTGCTTGGTAAGTAGTTCAAGTCCTACCTGTCAGACAGAGGTCAAACTGTAGTCATTAGCAAATCGCAGTCTACTGTACAAGAGATTACCTGTGGTGTACCGCAAGGTAGTATATTAGGTCCTCTGCTTTTTGTATGCTATGTAAATGATATGATAAGTAGTATAGATCCCGATTTTAAACTCATTTTATATGCCAACGACAGTGCTCTTATTTTCTCTCATAAAGATCCTATCCATATTTCCCAAAAGTTAAGTGCAGTTCTAGAATCCTGTAATGAGTGGTTGGTTGATAATAAGCTATCCATTCACTACGGTAAGACTGAAAGTATTTTGTTTGGTTCCAAAAGAAAGTTAAAAAAGGTAACTAAGTTTGAAGTCACTAGTAATGGACATAAGATAGAAAAAGGAAGTTTAATATTTACGCGCCACATTGGATAACTGCTTATCAGGAGAAAGCACAGTAAAAAATATTTTCTCGAAAGTTAACAGTAGGCTTAGGTTTCTATACAGAAATAAAAATAGTTTAAACACCGACTCCCGCAAGTTACTTCGCACTTCTTTAATACAGTGTCACATGGACTATGCATGCTCTTCTTGGTATGAAGGCTTAACCAAACAGCTTAAACGTAAATTACAAGTAGCTCAGAATAAAGTAGTACGATTTATTAAAGACTACAAACCCAGGCACCCCCTAACTCTAGATGACTTTTCTGAATCTGGACTACTTAACTTAGATAGTAGAGTTAAGCAGCTACGCCTTAACCATGTGCATAAAGTGTATAATGGTAAATGTCCCAATTACGTAAAAAAAAAATTCAACAGAGTACGCGATACACACTCTTACAGTACCAGAGCTAGTGCTTCAAACTTCTATCTCCCGAATTGTAAATCCTTTGAATCTGATACTTTCTTTTTTGATAATTGAATGTACCGACATACTGACTAACAGGGGGTTGTGGTGTATATATTAACTTTAAGGTAAACTTTTCTTTCTAAACTCTTTCTTTTTTAACAGCATTAAAAATTGGAACGCTCTGCCTAATGAAATTAAAAATCTAGATAATCAACATTCTTTTAAATCTGCAGTTAAATCTCACCTCCGTGTGCAATGTAAAAATAGGTACAATAGTCCTACAGTAAGTTATTAGTTTATTAATTATTTACTATTTATACTGTAATTACGTTTTATAATAAATTGTTCTGTACATTACATCTTTATCGTTGAGTCGGGCATTGTCACGCTCTTGGTAAAGTTGTACATGTATATAGTGTAATTACGTTTTATATCGGTTTTAGGTTAATCGTAGTGTAATATTGTATTTGTAACCAAGTAACATAAAGGACCCCGTTGGAAATAAGTTTCTATTAGAGATAGTTTCTATTCATTTGATCCAAATTACGTTTTGAAAAGTTTTCTTGCAACCTGAGTAACTGTTTCATACATATCAATAGGATTGGTGTGAAAAAAATAAAATATGTCGATTCCTGAATTCATTTATGGCCTTGTCCACAGATGTGGACAACAGGACGACATCACCTCAGATATTTACACAATATTTTCTAGTGATTATATTTTCTAGTAATTATTTTTTGGTTGTTTATTACAAACATTTGTATTGTAAATACAAGATGCAAGATGCCAGAGGAGAGTTATCGGGGTTACGGGTTATAGAGATATCGAGTTATCGGGGTTACGGGCACCCCACCGCAACCAGTTAGAGGCGAAAGGGGCGAAGTGAGAAGTGACTGGTGGGGGGGGGGGGGGGGGGCTATGGGCACCCCACCGCAACCAGTTAATGACGAGAGGGGGGGGGGGGGGGGCAGAAAACGCTCCGCAGATGTCGACGGGAAATGTGCGCGGTGATTCAAGTGAACCGGGGCTCCCGACGACGGAGGAAAGGGGGGGGGGGGGGGCAGCAGAAGCCCCACGAGCATCGGCAGATAATGGGCATGGTAAGTTAAGTGAACTGTGGCACCCGACAACAGAGGATAATAGGAGGGCAACGAATATCCGCGAGGCCTTACAACCAGGCAGAGGGAGGGATGTTGGGGATGAAAGTAGAGAAAGCACTAATATTGTTAAAGACTCTAGATGCACCTTACGAACTCAATGCATCGAACAACATCACCACGATAGCGCAGGCACTACCAATTTGGCTAAGAAACAAATGGAGAGAGATCGCTTTCTCCACTCGAGAGAAGAAAGGTGCGGAGCCAGGGTTGGAGGAGATGTCGAACATCCTTAACTACGAGGCGGAGCTAATAACGGATCCAGTCTATAGTGAGGACAGTCTAGGCAAGGTACCGAAAACGGAATACAGCCAACCTAAACCCGAACATAGTGCGGCTAATGCACTTCTGAAGGTGAGGCAGTCGCTACCGTATGCGGCCACACAGGGGACTACAAGTCCACAGAGAGCTGGGAGTAGAGCCACATCGTGGCAGAGACAGAAACAAAGTAACAACACCAGTAGATACCAACCCAATACCCCCAGTAGGCCGAGTCCAAGCAACCAAAGCACTAAACCGCTAGATATGAATCTAAGCGCAATACGTGAAGCGCTATATGAGGAATGCTACAACCCTGATTACAAATGCCAATTGCATAGAAACGGGACCCATAAGACCATAGACTGCAAGCATTGGCAGGCGTTACTTAAACAAGATCAAATAGCCTACACTGGTAAGAATGGACTATGTCATCGATGTGTGGTAGGAGGACATAGGAAGGATGAATGTCAGGAACCACCGATTAAATATGCCGAGACTGATGGGACTGGAGGCCAGACGATGGCGACAAGCACCACGGGAGCAAAGAGGAAGGGAATGGTACTACTCGGAGTAGTACCAGTGAGGATAATAGAGGAGAATGAGCTATCGGTTATGTAATCTCTGCCAGTAATGGCAACCATGCCTCAAAGAATAACTATTATACAGTGTTGTAGAAACCACTGTAACCCCGTATGCCTGGCCCAGGTTGTTAATTAATAATAATAAGTGAATTGTTGTTGGGGCGAGTGACGGTGAATTAAATATATAATGTAGATAGGACAATATGATAATGCTCTCCATAGCGAAAAATAACAACCGGCCCTATTGGGGCTCGAACCCAGTACCTAGGTTTCAAACTTCTGGTTATCATCAGCCGGGTGAGTGTACTGAGCTACCATTAGCATTAGCATATTGTCTTATTTACATTGTATAGTTAAAAATTGTTTTGTCTATTCCAATCAAAAGATTACGAGTTAGAGCCCCAGAATAGGAAGATCCTAGGTTTCGATAACCTGATAACCGTTTGGAATTAGCTTCAGCCCACTGGCACTCACCTGTAATGGAAACCTGGCATATGCTGGGGAAGTTGAGAATAGGGTTGGATAGTAAGAATATGCAACTTCAGGAGTTAGTGTGCACTCTCTCTCCCAGACTTGTATGTAACAACCAAGACATAGAAAACTTTCAGGTTTCTGCAGGTAGCACGTTTTATGAGTGTCTCATTTAATTTACCAAAACACCTAACAAATTAAAACACTCGTTCATTACCTCCCTGAAATGGACAACATTTTACACCATACTACAATATGCTCATGATACTTCCCAAAAAATTACACAGTTCCACCACAAAATAAAATTGTCCGAATGGCAATCTACTTGTGTGCTTTAATAATTCAGTCATATACAATGTAGGTACGTGTAGCACACATAGCTTTCATTATGATTTGCACAGACTTTGGAAAGCCACTAACTAATAAATATTCTGGCGAAAAATACCATTGATATAATTGCCATATACATTTTGTACTACCACCAATTAATATAGTCAATCACCCCAAATCCGCTACAAATACACAGCCAATTACCTACCTCCAATGCACTTACCAAATATTACCACCAACTTGATTCTCCCTCCACTTGACAGACATCTGTACATGGCAGTCCTTCCAATGATAAATCTACATATGTTGCTTTCGACCTCTTCATAGCTCCTTCACTGACCAATACATAATATATATTATATATATTCAAAAATGTCCGAATCCATAGGAACTGGTCAATACCTCCACCGTTATAATATATTAAGTATTTGCCAAAGAACAGAAACCCAAAAAATATTCCCGATACGCCGAAAGGAAAGAAATTCCCGCTCTTTACGTAATTCTGTCCCAGTGCAATCCTCCTTGATTATTATACTGTACACATCTGTGAGACTGGAGTTTGTATTTTAGAGTGTGAATAATTGATCTTTATGACCGTGGGCATTATATTGTAGAGAGTGCAGTCTCTCAACGTTTAATGTTTACATAAGTCAGTACAGCAGTAAGTAAAACATAATAAGTCATGCAGAAAGCTGGTACAGTGCACAGTGATAAGTGCATACTGCAGTAAGTAAGTGTATAAGAATAACAGTCAGTATGAGTTCAATTCCGGTTCGATGACCCCTAATATATATATATGACCACTACAATATAATGATAACAGTAGATATCAACAATATTGGTGATATGGCAGTACAAGCGATTTATAGAGGTTTAGTTTCGATTTCAAAGGAAGTTGATCTTTAATTTTCATAAGTTATGATATTCACAGAGACATTTTTTTGAATGATGCAGTCAGTCTGCGTTTGGTAAAAATATTTTGAGACAAAACAGGACGAATGAAGCGAGGCTAATGAAGGACTAGTAAAAATAAAAATCTCCTACTTAACTTAAATAGCCCTAGTTACTAGCTTTACAAATGACAGTTAAAGCGTGTAAGGCAAACTGAAAGCATCACTCATGGATATTTTGGGAAAGGCGGTTTTCCTATATCTTGTAGAGATTAGTACACTTTCTTGTATAGGCTCTGGTGCAAGTACAAGTTAGGACAAGTTTTTAGAAAAATGAGATACAATCAATTGAGAAATCCCACAAAATTTTCGATCGAAATGTAATAATTTAGCAAATAAATGTCAGGGATATTGCCTGAACTAGTTACAGCTCTACAGCACCATTAGGCCGAAATTAAGTACCCAAACACACTATAGTGAAATCCTTCAGTTGAACTGTTTTTCAAAAAACCGTATTATATACTAACTAGACTAGCCTCAGTAAACACCCTAACACTTGGGTCCCCAATGCGACAAGGTGAGCTGACTGCCTTGGCAGATAAGCTTTCTCTTAGCACAGTAGGTGTTCAAGAGCACCGAATACAGCCTGGACAGACTGATGGGGTTCTGATTAAGGACATGGGGACGGTTGGCTACTTGCTCTCGCATCAGCAGATGATAGTGGCAATGGTGGAATTGGTCTATTGATGAATCCAACTGCACATGCAGCATTGGACAAAATAGACCAAATCTCTAACCGCATAATCCGTTGCCACTTCTCATGTTCTGGAAGACTGGCTAAGAAGTTTCCTAAGGTGGTTCTGATTGTGTGCAACTCTCCAACTAGTGTTGCCCCTGTAGAGGAGGTGGAAAATTTCTACCACAATCTACAAGCAGCTACTGATGGAGTAGATCAGCATGCATTCTTAACATTCCTGGGAGACTTTAATGCAAGTCTGCATCAATCACCTACATCGCCCTGGGTCTATAGCAATGATGGAACTGAAACTCTGGAACCAGTTCAAGAAGCGAACAGGAAAGCTATGGACTCATAGTGGACCCAGTGCATAGACCATATTCTGTTTCATAGGAAATACAGGAGCTCTATACAAGGCTGTAATGCATTTACACTTCGACCCTTCTCCAGTGATAACCACCTTATTGTGGCCAAGGTAAGACTTAGTCGGCGTGCTAGCAGAACAACGAAATCTGCCTTGCTGCGGCATGACTTGTCCTCTCTGTTGCAACAGCCAAGTGTGAGATCCAGCTTCACACTACAGCTGAGCAACATGTATGTTCTTGCCTCTGAGGCAGCAGATCAATGTGAGGGCTATACTGCCTCCACAGAAGCAGTTAAGTTAGCAGCTGCAGAAACAGTTCCTGTACACCCTCGAAACAGGAAAAGGGCCCCCTGGACTGGCAATAAAATTCAGAAGTGCCGAAATGACCTCTATAAGGCACAGAAAGAGTCCCGATTCAAACAGACTACAGCGGCCAAGAATGCAGTTAAGGCTGCATCTAGGTCACTGAACAGGCAGTAAGTACTCTGTTAATCTACAGGAGCTAATAAACCAACAGGTTGATGCCATCAATGATGCTGATGACAGCAGGCAATCATCCCAGGCATGGAAATCGATCAATCTGCTTACTGGGCGGAAAAGCCAACCAACCACCAAGGTTAAGGCTGAATCACCAGCCGATCGCCTCAATTGTTGGAAGGCCCACTTTGAAAAGCTACTCAATAATGACAGGGTATTGCCTGATAACTTTATAGAAGTTAAAGTGTCTGAGTCTGTACTCCCAGATATTCCCATTGGCGATATCTCCTTTGCAGAAGTGAAGGCTGCTGCAAAGTGCATTAAGACCAATCGTGTCAGTGGAGTAGATGGTGTTCCCCCTGAGGTCTTTAAAATACCTGAGTGTTTAAAGCTAATCTATCCCATTATAGTAGAAATGTGTACCGAACAACAAGAGTTCCACAATAAATGAAAACAAATAAGTTGGTGCCAGTTCCCAAGAAAGGTATCCTAACACTCTATGGTTCTTTTCGGGGAATTTCATTGATCTAGATTGCTGCAAAGCTATACAATAGAATTATATTAAATCGCATCAGGGATCCCATTGAGAGACTGCTCCGTGGAAATCAGAATGGCTTCCATAAAGATCGTGGGACCATGGAGCCCATTTTGGCACTTAGAAGGATAATTGAAGAGTTATCTGTTATCAGGCATCTGGCTGTTATCTTTGTTGACTTCTTCAAGGCCGTTGATTCAGTTTCTCGCTCACGCATGTTCAGCATACTTTCATTATATGGGATTCCTGATGAAATTATTGCAACAATCAGATCAGTATACGATGATTCTACAACATTTGTGTCTACTGTTGACGGTGACACAGAACCATTTTAAGTGTTATGGGGCATCCTCCAGGGAGATACACTTGCACCATTCTTGTTCATAATTGTGATTGACTATGTTCTACGCATGTCCTTGATCATCATAATGATGATGGGGTGATGATAACTCCACCTACTGGCTCCAGAAGTCGAGGAAATCCTGCCAAGTACCTAACTGATCAAGACTTTGCTGGTGACGTAGGAGTACTCTCAGAATCACTAGAGGGAGCCGAACGGCTCCTCAGCTCATTTGAACAGGTGCTAATTAATGGATTAACGAATGGTGCTAATTACTTAAAAACATACATTCCCAAAATTATTGCACTATTTATTCTGTATTTATTGTATTTATTTATTAGCAAATACCTTATATTCCATTAACTATAGAACCTATCTAGACCGTTAGAAACTTTTCAGCTGCCAAATAGAAGAACATAGAACGCAATCAAAAGTAATTATGTTTAATTAAATCTTTCCCAATATACCCCACCTATATTTTGTGATATTATTGACTCAGATAAACAATAGTTGGTATTTATTAATGCATGACAGCCAGATAGGCCTACAGTATTACCAACCGGTAGCTATTAACCCTATTAAACCCGGGGGGGGGGGGTCAATATGACCCACCCCCCGTGGTTTTTTTATTATAATTCTGAAACAAACGCAGTTGGGAATCTGAAATATTATGACTTTTCCTAAAAATCTATTGTCTTCCTAGTAGTGAAAACCGTTTTCAAAAATTTTGGGTAGTTTTCGAGTTATAGCACCATTTTTTAACCCTACTTTTGGCATTATTTTTGAGACATTTTTTTGAAAATTACATTTTATTAAATATGAATTGCAACATCTCTATTTTTGATTTACACCGGTTTTTTGGTGTTAGCAATTGGATTGAATTCATATAAATTGATTTAGAAATTTCAAACTTGTTTTTTACGGCGGGTGCCACATTTTGGTGCCAGCACCAAATTTTGAAGATTTACACCGGTTTTTTGGTGTTAGCAATTGGATTGAATTCATATAAATTGATTTAGAAATTTCAAACTTGTTTTTACGGCGGGTGCCACATTTTGGTGCCAGCACCAAATTTTGAAATATGTCAATTTTGTAAATTGATTGTTTGATACTTGTTTTTTACGCAATTGGGGTTTTTTGGGGTTCTGGTTTCGAAGAAATATATACGAGTTGCACCAAGCGTATCAAACTTGTAGTTTTCGGTGCTGTGTGCAAATTTTGGTGCTAGCACGAAATTTTGAAAATACATTCAATAGATAAAATTGCTTGTGACAATTTATTTCTTGTATTGTAGAGGTTTATGGCTGTTCTGAATTCAATGGAATATATAATTATCGAACTAGACATCTCAAACTTGTATTTTTCGGAAGTGGGTGCAAAATGTGGTGCTAGCACCAAATTTTGAAAACCATCAAATATATCAATTGATTGTGTCATCTTGTTTCTTGCGTTATACGGGTTTGTTAGGGTTCTGAATTCAATGGAATCAGTAAAAATTTCATAAGAGTTTTCAAACTTGTATTTTTCGCCGGTGGGTGAAAATTGTTGTGCCAGCACCAAATTTTGGAAAATGAGTAAATTGATCAGTAGATAGTATCATCTTGTTTCTTGTGTTATACGGGTTTATGAGGGTCCTGAATCCGATGGAATCAATAAAAACAGCACTGGACATCGCAAACTTGTACTTTTTGGTGATGGATACGAAATTTGGTGCTAGCACCAAAATTTGCCAAATTACGCCGAAAAATACAAGTATCAATGATCTGGCATATTTGAAATGTATTCCATTAGAATCAGCGCCCTAGAAAACCTGAAAATGTGAATCTATAGCATCGTATAAGTGAATTAAAAATTTTGTGTTCTAACTGAAAAGTGCTGGTTACTTGTTTTTTTCATTTTTTTCCTACGCATAGAGGACTAAACACGCCATTTATGGTAATCATATCATTTTTAAATATATTCCAATGTATTTTGCGCCCCAGAAAACCTGTATTGAAAAACAATTAGCCGAAAAATGTAACTTTCAAATTTTGTGAAAATTGTGCACTACTTATAATTTTGGTGCTGCAACATTACCACCCCAGTACATTTTTTTGAAAATTTTTTTTGTTCGGTGGGATCCAGACTAGTGATACCTACGTACAAACAAAAAATCAGACGTTTTCGTTAATATTTGTAGATTTTAGAGGGAGAGGTCAATATGACCCCCCCCCCCCCCCCCCCCCCCCCCGGTATTCGTACAGCATTTTATAGCCCGGTACTAATAGTGTTAATAACCAGTAGCTATAAACTATTACTACTACTAGGATCGGCATGCTGCATTGCAGCTGCATTTTTAAGAATGCTGTGCCGGCTTATCGACAAAATTGCACCGCCACAACTCCCTATCACCCATGACATTTGCTAGATCATCCGCATCTTCAAGGCCAGTGTCCTTTAAGATACGTCTCAAGAAAGTCATGGGCTGTCCACCATGCTTATTCACTCCATGAGGCTGCCAAAGTACAAGATTATGCACTGGCTGGTCCTCACGGCGAAAGCAATATCCTGCAAAGCGGAGGCGATTTTGTTCTAGTGTCAAGCTTGGGGGAGCCAATGAGACTCCTCCAATGTTATGTAGTGTCTGGTTGGAGATGTGTGCATTGAACTTGACACAATGAACCCGGCGTAGCATTCTTGTGAATGTGCCGTCCAGAGATTTGGTGTCCTCAGCAGTTAGAGCCCAGCATGGACTCCCAAACTAAATAAACTATTAAATAAACTATTAACATGGCTCCAAACGCCAGCATAAATATAAGCTAACTTTTTATAACATAATTTATGTCATTTTTACATTTATTCAGCAAGTAATTAATTTGTGCAGTTTCTATCACTTATATATATATATAGATGTTGCGCTTAACAAATACGCCATGTCGAAATATGTTTATTGGCGCTTTTGCGACCTGTTTATATATGATGAGGGCGTTCTGCGGGATATAATGGCGTTTGGTAGACATGTCATCTTAACGCCATAATGGCGATAATGCTACTTAAGACCAAAAATTTCATCATAAGTGGCGTTTGATTATCAGTTTATATTCAAGCGTTCCTAGCACCAATTATTAACAAATTATTAATCATCCTATCATCTCTTGTATTTCATGCAACGAAAAAAGCATATGTTCCTGGGGAACGATTTATAATTCTTTTTGACGGCACCCTGGCTAGCAATAAAAAATAAACCATTTTTAATATAAACTATTAAAATGAGCATAATATTAATTAAAGCTATAAACTCATGGGGTGACTATTAATGGCATTTATTGTGGTATATAGGCCTAAGTAAAAACACGGGACCTACAGTAAATTATCAGCAATTTGCGATTTATGTTCGCATAAGAAGCCTAAAAAGTTCGCTAGGTACACCAAAGTCAGGTTTTTTAGGATCTAATTTAGACTTTTTATCCTGCAGGCTGCATCGCATGTACCAGTTATACCAAACAGCCAATATACAAAAATTAAATACACAAGCGTGATTGGCGCAAGTTTGTGGTGCTGCTTCCCAGTGGATAGTTACTGCCCACAACTCTATTCGTTTCGTAGGGCGTTCCTTCCCCCTTTGAGGCTTCACTCTTATTGTCATCTCTTGGGCTCCCTCTTGAGAATGCCTTCATTTGTGATGCGAAACAGGACGAGCGCAACCAGTCTAGTGATGGAGACGAGTTTATTCACGAAATTGGCAAATTGTTGACCTATTTATTGTTGGCACACTGTAAACATTTTACAACTAAAGTGGCGTTTCAATTCAAATTCCCATATAAAACAAATTAATAATAAGCAGAATAATTCTGCGGGTAATATTTAGGAATGTCCAGTCCAGTGTACTGTAATTTGTTTCGAAGGCCACATTATTTACATAAACTGAACCATAACATACATGGACCTTCAAAATCATAGACAATACCATACCGGTATCACCTGCACTGTGACCTTAAGAGATCTAAAGACTTACCCGAATCATCATAACCATATCGTCCCTTTCATTTTGAAACCACCTATATGCCATTTTTGCCGAAATGGTGATTTCTGCATTTCTTTATGTTAAAATGTGTTCTGAATCCGATTAACACACTTAGAACAAAATTGGTGTTTCATTACATGTTCGTAAATATTACAAATTGAGACAAGTTTTTTGATGTTCGTGTGCCAGAATATACTTAGTAGAAATGCAATGAAGAGCTCATATTATATAATAATATAATATAAATTATATATAATTATACAATAAAATAAGAGCTGAAGAGATCATATTGGCTATCGACAATTGTTGTCGAATTAAAACCATTTTACGTAGATACTGGCGTTATGTAGTCTTTTATTCACGAAATTGGCATATTTATAGTTGGCACATTGTAAACATTTTACATCTAAATTGGCGTTTCAATTCAAATTCCCATATAAAACAAATTGATAAGACATGTTATTTTTTATATGTCAGAAACCAAAAAATTAACTGAGCAGAATTCTGCGGGTAATATTTAGGAATGTCCAGCGTACAGTAATTTGTTTGGAAAGCCACTG